>VUJU01001642.1:0-15319 GCA_009835225.1 Aphis craccivora
CCTCATATTCCAAAATATTAGGTGTATGGTGTATCCGCCGAATACAATTTGATCGGACTTGTTGGAGAGGTCTCATCACTTGACGTGAGCTTAGTGGTGAACTTTCTAAAATTCATATTATGTATAAAACAAAAGACGAAATTCCGAAAAACTATGTGATCACTTCAATGATGTAACGACAAATCTTTTCCTATTGATCAAACAATATAGACACAAAGTATAAACATTATTTAATTTACCCCGTTAAGCAGAGATTGTGGCGAGATCTAAATACGAACACTTTCGCATATTTTATACAACATTTGCATCAATTTAAAATTAAGAAAAAAAAATTACAACTTTTACTGTTCGAGACTACACGAGTCACGAATGTCTATGTTGAAATATTCATCATGTACACAATACGATATAATGTTATAACGTGTGTATTTTGTAGTTCGAGGGGTGGTGGACTAATATCGAAGACTGAAATTGCGACATTAATCCACGCACGGTCGTTTGGCTGCATTCGACCGGATATGCTGCAGCCTTCCTGCATGCTGTATAATAATATAATGTTCTTTGCTCGGACTGAAGACGTCGCAGTCTATAATCAGTGTCCCAAACACGCGTGTAATTTTCATTAGCCGAACTCTATACTATCCTTGTGTTACAGCACAATAAACAGCACACCAACTCTATATTATGGCCTTGTCGTTATCATGTGTATTTCATTGGTCTATAAAAGCTTGCAATCACGCCATTATGTTAGGTATAGTATAATATTATACAAGTAAGTGTATGATTTTAACGGTAGTGGGTGAATGTTTCGGCCCGAGCTCATCAAAACGTATAATTGTAAGTCTACCGACGCATGGTCGCCATCCATCTCAAATATTGAGCGATGATGGATATGATAATATTTTATGTAAGGCGGATATCCCGTTTTAGCCAATAAGTACATTTTATTAAAATTTGGATATTAAAATATAACTCTTATATTACATAAGTAATGCACAAATTATTAACAAATATTCAATCTCGTGAATATTATAATTACTGTATAAACATATCCAAGTGATGGAAAATAAAATATAAATATTAGTAGCTAAAAATATCATTTTATATACATAAACTGTCAAAACTGCTGTTGTTAATCATATGTATGCTATTATTTTTGACACCTGTATAACATAATTTATTTCGAACGACTAATTCAAGATTCAAATTGATTATTTAAAACAATAATATTATATATATTTTTTTTTATTATTTTACATAATTATAAATATTTTGTGTAAACTTATTATAGGTTTAGCCATTGATTTAAATCGATAATCTAAAAAGATTTTAATAAATGTTTTAACTCTAATATTATTATTTTTATATTGTTTAATTGTTTGATGTTTCATATCTATATTGAGGTTGTCTGCCATTTAGAGTATGAAATCCGACAATACTATTTTACATAATTTACTCTTCAGTGTATACTTTACAGATGTATTCATAGATGTAGTTAATCATTAAAAATTCATATATTTCGTGCATGGGTGGACAAAAAAATATTTTTAAATATTTTTTACGTGTCTACCTGGAAATAATATTTAATGCTATAAATCATAATCCAAAATGTGGTGGAAAAATAACATTTCGTTTTAGAAACATTTTCTGATGTTTGTTTTTGCAATAAAGAGAATAGAGGAATTTCGTCGAAAAAGGGTTACGTTTTTTTTTATTTAATTTAAGTCCATTTATAATATATTATTGTACATCACATTGTATTGCCTATCGAATAGCGTTAAATTATCAATAAAAATATAGTTATTTTTTTTTTGTCTTATACTCCGATATTACACACGACTTTCTACCGGTAGGACAAAAGAACAAACACGCGATATTTTTATCGATTTACCCTAGCCCATTGTACTCAGCGTAAAATGACATTTTTATTTTTTAGCATTATCGATATGCTAGACAAACAAATCTCCAATATTTAATACAATATAATATTAAATATATTATACCAATCAAACACTGTATTGACAGTTAAGACAAAACCAAAGATTCTATTTCATTATAAAATATTATATTATAAGGTAGATAAAAAAATAATTTTAATCATATATAATATAATTATGTCCTTGTAAAAATTTTTATATTTATTTTTCGACTATACAAAATAAACACTAAACAGTCACAAAAATAATTTCTTATAAATTCATTATAGCCACAAGTTTGATATTTATTAAAAGCAATCTTATGAAATCATACGTTTTATATCAATGTTTTTCTCTGGCGCTTCAAAAAATGTTCTTTCTTTCTACGAAATGATTGAATATCTCTAAGTCATGACTGATATTAAACCGAACAAATATTTAAAAGAAAACCCGTATTAAATTTAATGATATTTTGGTAGAGAGAGAAGGAAATAAATCCAAATTTATAATATTAAGTACGTACTTTGTTATTTTATTTAGGTTAAAATAAGTTTACTCAAACCTCAATAAAACGTAGTAAGTTGATATTTTAAATAACGTTCAAGTGATTATATTAGTTTACTCTCGTCCTTTATGAAATACTATCTAAATTATGTACACCTTAATTTTAAATTAATTACACATACTTTAGCGTAGATAACCTTGTAATGATTCAGATATAAAATTTGTGTTTAATTTGTGATTAATTTTCAAACTATTCCCTTGGGTGCGAGTTTGTTTTTAATTAAAATAAAATAACGTTTATGTTATAATTCATACTTTGTTGGATGAATAAAAGTTTTGTTACCTAAATAATTAATTTACAAATATGCGTTTAGTACTGTAGTACCTGTATAGTATATTTTATATTAAATTATTATTTTTATTCATAGATAACATGTGTATAACCTATTATTTTTTTTTTTATATTTTCACATAATGTTGTCCAGAAATATGATCAAAATTGTCAATTGAAAATCTATAAAAATTTTTAGGTTGTTAATAATTTACACGATTAGCTAATGATAGATAATATTCATAAAATAGTGGAAGCAAAGTTTTAATTTCAAAATGTAAAATTTATAAAATATATAAGTACAGATTGATTTTTTTTTTAAATATACATAACATGTAAATCATTATAGCGATCAAAAATTGAACCAATTTTTCTAGACTACCTGAAATATTTACAACTTTTTTAGCAGGAAAATATTATAACTAAAATATTCATTATAAATGTTTTATTTAAATTAAATATACAAAAAAAAAAAACAAAAAATATATAAATATATTCAAATATAAGTTTCTAAATAGTTATAAATCGTAATCAGTTAATGGTTATAACTTATATATTATAGGTATGCGCAAACATTATAAGTCAGTATCAAAACTCTAAAATAACTTTCTGAGAATAACATCTTACTCAAATATAATCTAATAAACAGAATAAATTGCAAAAACAAAATGAAAATAACATAAAAAATAAATTGGTATTTTTATGTAATATACATGCAATTTCTGGTGCAATTGATGGATATACCCTTTGCAGGTACATCAAATCGTCTGGCGCCATTTATGTATAACCTATTGAATTTCATTATTTTTTTTTCTTACTTGCAATTTCTAACGTATTTGATATATACTCATTCATAGAATTCTAATAATTCGTAGAACAATTTATAATGTCGTTCGGTTGTAATGATTGGGAATATTTATTTGATAAATATCATGAATTGAGGAATGATATTGAGCAATTCTAAGCAGGCCTTTGACGATCAAATGCATTAATTTTTACTTTTTGATAAACTCACAAATATAAAACTCAGTTTCCCGTCATACATATTATATATCACGTATTACGTTAGGTATATAAAAATACGTCTTCTTGAAATACCATTAACGACTTTTATTTTTCCGAATCATCAAATTTTTACGACTTAAGTTTTGTGTGATACCTATACGAATTATATTAAGTATACCTAAAATATATTGTCGAAAAAAGGTAATTATATCGATAAAATATAATATTCTACTTGCTACGGGAGAAGTACATTTTTTTTCCGTTGTAATAACAGCCCTGGTAGATCAATCGTTTTTCTAGTGTCAAACTCTTGGTTAATGGGTAGAACGAAATAATTAATAGCCGAGCCAGTAAAAGTCTTTCGATCGCATTTATCAACTAAATCCACAGCAATCACAAGATGTGTAGATAATAGTGTATCACTATGTATTATATTTTAATACCGTGCGTAAATTATATTATATTGTATTTCAATACTTGTACAAAAAGTGTGAAATTATTATAGAATTATATTTACTCTTTCGAAAATTGATTTATGTCTATCTACACTCTACACTGTACAGTATACATACACGATTTAAACAAGGTTAAGAACTCTAGACTAGTGTTTTAAAAATAATTAAATATTTCTTTTCAATGCAATAAAACTCTCAAAAAATTACCAACTTTTTATTTATTTATAGGTAAGCAACTACAAAAATGATAGCAAAATAATATTTAAACAAAATAGCAACTTTGAGTATCATAATAAATAAACAGTGCACTGTAAATAAATGTAAATATGCCATCATGGTGTATTTCTATTTGAAAAATTAATTGATATTTCAATATTTGTTTGAATCTCAGAACCATATCGCATCTGATGATTCGAAGTAGATAGATGATATCGCATTCATAAACCTATAGAACGATTAAATTTGATGCGGATGAAAAATACCTAAAATCTACTATATGAAATATTTTGAATATCCTAATTCACAATTAAAGTTCGTATAATGTATTAGTATAAAGACAACAATTAATAAAGCTACACGAAAATGTCAAAAAAAAAAAAAATGTTCTAAAAATGATATAAATTATAATATTAAATAAAAGTTTTACCTTTGAAGTATATGTTAGGTATATGATATAAATTACTTACACGAAATGTATTTTCTTAGAACACCCCCAAAAATAATGCACTTTTCATTGTAATCCTGGCCGTATATATACATGTACCTGGCATAATAATACGTGCAAACAGAAGAATGTATTATTACGCCCCTTATAGGATCGGACCGAAAAGTGTTTAAATATGTACAAAAAGAAAAAATGCCTATGTAAACCCCGTACACCACCATGCTTCTCCGACGAGGGGCAACTGCAACGGCATTCGCAATTTTGTTCGGCGGCAGAGGAGAAGAAAATATTATGCCGCGCGTGGCGGTGATTTAATGGCGTGGAAGGGAAAACTCGTAATCCGGAAAATTATTAATATCAAATTGCGAACGACCGAGCGGCCGCGCACTATACCCATGTACATACGTCTATGTATAATATATAATACAGTATAAACTTATATACAAACGATGTTAATCTGGATTAAACGGAAGACTTGTACCATTGCACATGTATGGCCACGGTTGTGCGAAGTAGTGGCGCTAATGTATGGAGAGAAGGGAGATGCTTTTTACATAAGCGAGAGCATAATATGAGCTACACCTATATTATACGCAAGTATAAACGGTGGCCAACCCGTTTTACAACCTGAGACCTTTGAAAGATTACCTTTACAAGGCTAGCGCACCATGCCACAGACGCCGCCGCCCTCACCACCGAGACATTAATAACTTAAAATTAGGAAATTGCATGTATGGCTGAAACGCCAGATCGGATATGGAAGCCCGAGGATTACGGTTTGCATTAAAAATGCACCACCTTCCGCCGCCTTTACCGCTGCTTCCGAGACACGAGAATTAATATTGCTCGGTTAGATTTTGCACTAGCTAAGTAGAAAACTCATTTCGTGGTCGTAGGTATATACCGTCGAGCTTGCGTATCCGTGAACATAATATCTACAGCCTATATTAAATATTATGTATGATTATATTTTATCAACTCATTTTCACAACTGCCTGTATTATGGGGAGGTATTTCAGTTGAAGATTAAAATTTGAAATTTATTTTAAACATAATAATATTATAAGGTATATGTAAACACGTTACGTGTAACATGTGTATTATATTGATTGAATTTGAAAATTAAACATTTTTTTTTTTTTTGTTTTTATGAAATATTGTTTTCATATTTTTAGTTCGACGAATTCGTATTCCCTTTCAGTAAAAAAATATATCATGAAGATACCTATAACTCCGACAACCTATCATATCGTATTATTGACGATAAAATATATACATTCATGTATTATATAATAATATGTATAGTTGTATTGTCGGTAAAATATCATAATATTGGAAGATTTTGATTTTTTAAATATTAAAATAAATTCCTTCAAAATAGTTCATCCGATAAATAAAATGTTATGGTGACAGTATTGACAGATTGTTTGATTAAGTTTTCGTTTAAATCTGCACCTGCTCTATCTACTTTAATATAATGTCAGTGTATACAATTCTACAATCTCGATATGTACTGTAAAATTTAAAATTTCGATTTCGGGACAGGTAAAAATTAAAATAAATATAACGAACAATAGCTATTACGATTCTAAATATTTTAGATAGATTGTATGTTAGATGTGTGAATGGATAGGTACGTTATGATACTGACGTACGGATATTACTTTAATAATATTATACAATTTATTAGCCTGTGCATAAATGTGAATATATTATTTTAATTTTTCAGTGAGAACAAATCAGAACATATATTAGGTTCTTACTGAAAATTATTCAACCACGGACCTTTGTTATACACTAGCTGTGTAGTATGCAGATAAGACAATTATCGTATTATAATTTGCATAGAGAAATTTGCAAATTTTCGTCCTAATTGCTTGGAAATTGAATAAATTAGAACAGAAATACCACCAGGACTAGAACTATACACATAGCGTATATTTATCTCTATACCTGCTGTTTCTGGCAAATAGTATATTTTAATAATGTATTTTGGTAGATTGGTAGTTACTTAACAATAAAACACCGACGTCTACATTTATAATGTATGCATTATATTACGATAGTATTTAAACTAGATTCGATAAATTTAAGATGAATAATAGTTTCCACTCAAATCACGTGATAAAATATTTGCGTGGGAATTTCAATATTACGTTAGTAAAATTTGGAACACAGATCAATGAAGTCGATTAAAACTGTTTTAAAAGAGTAAAAACAATCACAACGAAATAAAATGAAAACGTAAAACATAGTATATTGAAGGTCAGTACCTTTGTTACTTCAGAACAATAATCTGTGTGGATTATTTCCAAAGAAAAAAGGTTGTATTCAAAATGAAAACATTTAAACGAGTTTACTCGTAGTTTTGACTTTTGACATAAATCGGATCGTTAAAAAAATACACTGACCGTTTTACGACAAAGCTAAGTGTACGTTCATATGTGATTATATTTTTTTACTTAATTTTAAATTAATTAATAATTAGTATAAACGCCTCTGAATTCTCAAATACAGTATGGAAATATTATAAACTGAAGTTTAGTAAAAATAAAAAAAACTATTAGTGTATGAAACAATGACAGAGATAAATAATAGACATTAAGTAAACTAGAACTCTCAAGACAAAATAATTTTAATAAGAAAAAAATATTTAAAAATATAAAACTCAGAAAATGTATATTAAGTAGTAAACAAACAAATAGCAATGCCTTTTTAAGTGTATTATAACAAATAAATCACAATTCTTAATACTCATTACATTGACGGCCGTTGAAATCTTTATTATTACTAATTAGTAATTACAAATTATACACTTTTACTTATATTTATTATGTTTATATTTACTAATACATACTACGGTTGAGTATTTGTTTCCCCTTTTTGAATTCGTATCGTAAATTATGTTTGTCCTATTCACTCATAGACAAATCAAATTAATTTAGATAACAGTTTAAATTTATAATGTGTACACGCTCCTGCAAATTTAACTGTCTATTATTGTACATTTGTACCCATACGAGTCCAATTATTAAATCGATTGTGATATTATAAAAAAATAAAATTAATATGTATAGTAATATTATAGTCTTCAGCTAATGGCTAATGGTAATTATAATAGTCTGCTCAATATATTATATATTTTTTAACTTGAAGTTTACCACAATAATAATACACAACATATATTGGATTTCCAATATTTGTTAGTCGAGTGGGGCAAGGAGAATTAATCACTGAGTTGAAGAAGCGATTCATTGATTAAACTTTTGACAGTGATAAGTTTAATTTTTATTCAGCTATATTAAATATATTCAAGACACCAATTGCATTTTAGACACCTTAAAGGGTCGCTTGGGGTAGTATAGTAAATGATAGTTGCGTAATATGTTAATTATAAACCTTACTGTGGAATACTTGAGATGAAAACCAAGTAGGTTTTTAATTTAGTTAGTTTGTCTCTACAGTTTTAAAAATACTTGCGTAATTCGCAATACAATATGAAAAGTGAGGACACCCGTAATCTTGGTGTGCGTACCGACCTGTATAATTACCAATAGTATAGTTATAATACGGATCAAAACAACCGTGTAAAGAATAGCAATTGTTTCTATTATTAGTGTATATTTTGCAAGTTAAATCATACTTGAAAGAGCAGTGGAATGTTTATAGTATCTAATACTGCAATATACCTAGCTATGATTTACCGCAGACTGGTCGCATAGAGAGTGTTAATTTTAAATTTATTTAAACTATATAATAGCTCGCGTGTGGTTCATTACAATGCAATTGCAAGTTGTGGATTGCATTTTACGAAGCTAGAAAATGTAATATGAATCATATAATATTTTTATGTCGGTAAAAAGCCGTATCTTTGTGTAATTTATTTGTTTAACACGACGTACATTGTGTGTTATAACATACGTCAAGACTAGTATAGTGTTCGAAAAAAGTTTTCGTTGCGGTCGGACACGGGTCGAATGAATATTGTAGGTATAGGTACACATCAACTTTGCATGACTGTCCTGCCCGGCATAACTTTTTGTTTTTATTTTTTTATCCTCTAACAGTTTTATTTTTAAAATTATTTTTATTATTTTGTTGTTGTTGTTGAACAACCCAAATTTTATTTCATTTTCATTCTGGACCAAAAACCAACAACTCATAAAGTTCCAATAATGTGAACTTTAGGTTAGCGTTCAATAGCGGAAAAGTGTTGTACTAATAATTGATAACACGTTGAATAAAAAATCTTAGTTTGCGTATTTACAAGTTACTTAAGAAATTATAATAACTAGATTTTTTATTATTTTATAGAGTTAAAAATAGGCTTGAACTTGCCTCGCTATGTACTGTTTAACAAAAAAAAAAAAAAAATAATAATAATAAAAATAAAAATAATCGGGTGAGTAGTTTCGAAGAACATGCGTGACAAAGATTTCCATTTTCATATTTATAAAAGTATATATAATAATATATAGAATATAGATAGATCTATGGATGAACATGTATTTATATAATATACTGAAGTCTTTAGATGTTCTACTTAAAAATATATAATAATAAATATTACCACATAGTCATGAACGTAGTATGGTCAATGGTCTTCTAATAATATTATGTCTGTATATAAAAACGTTTTTTATAATAATATAGTGAAATACGCTGCATACCGGTTCGAGTCGCGAGTCGAACGACACGCCGGAACAATAACAGACGAGCGGTATAATATTTTAACCGAGATTAGCCCCGCACATATGTATATATAATATTATATATATTATATATATTTTAATAGTATAATCTCGCATATATTATTCTAATAATATTACGAACTAAGACGGATTATTCCGAGGCCTTAACAATAGTGTTCTCTGCGAGAGCATATACACAGTACACACATACATTATATACAATAATATTACCTGTATGTACTGTAGCGAATGCAAACCTCCAATTATTCCGTACATACGTGCTGGAAATGTCGCGCACGTGTTTATATACGGGCTGCAGTATATATTATTATTATAAATTTGCATATACGCCGCGTTAAGTCGAACCAAACTAAACACGACATTGTTAAAACGTACATATACCCCCATATAATATCACGTGTATGGGCGGCGCGCGTTTAATATTATTACTATTATTATTATTATATGTATTATAATAATAATAATAATAATATGTACGCAGAGACATACGAATACAACTTTTATAATGGCGTACGCTGCAGCGCACTGCGTACGAGACACACATTAACGGAATCGGAATTAGTTGTCATACATAAACATAAAATATCATATGAGTACACACGTTGTAGTGCGTATTCGTATTATAGTTATACACCGATGTTTTTGTTTTCGTCCGTGTGTTTTTTTATGAACGTTTTCCGATCGTAAAACTATGGTTAAACAAACGTCATGTGCTTGCGATTGTGCCTGAAACGATATCGTGCGACGGTACGCGTTAAAATAAAACTTACGAATCAATTATTTACGAAAGGGGCTAAGAGTAAAAGTTGAAACATCAGAGAATTACAAAACAATATGGGTTTATCGTATTTTCAAAAAAAAAAAAAAAAAATCCTGACTAACGATTTTTCAAATAAATGTTGTGACCAATTATTACATACACTGCATACTTTTAATGTGTTTCTTATCCTTTTCAAATAATCGAGTGTGTGAGATACCCAATTTTATGATTGCCACTGTCCAACTAGTAAACAAATATCTCGAGAAAATAATGTTATCACAGCATTTTGTGCAGTAAAAGTCATGGAAATATTAGAAACAAATATTGTTCTTTATTAAATACAATACACCATGCATATCTTCTGGTACACCAAAACATATTATAAATAGCATGAATTATTATCGAAAAAAAAAGTTGAGTAGGTACTCATATTTTAGAAACTCAATAATATTGTGTACTTTACTCTTTTCAAAAACAAATGATCCATCTAAACACGTATAGTCATAATAAGTGTTTTTTCGTTGTTGTTAAAAATAAGTTTGACTTATCTTCGATTCTTTCAAGAACAATCGATATCATATTATACATGAGCACATACTCTATACTGTGATACTATATATATATATATATATATGAGGGTATGATATCTCGTTTTAGAGGAGTTTACTCTGTAATGTTGTTATTTTTTTATTTTATATCATATCATGTAATTTGTACATATTATATTTATTCAGTTGTATCTATACCTATCATATTTACTATATTATGTACTTTAAAAAAAATATAATAAACACGCATTTTTTTCTCATATACATTGTACGGAAGATATTAATTGGATGAATTAATAATTTTTTTCCGCTCATTTATAACTTAGTCATTTTAACTTAATGTAATGCAATAAATTTGATTTAATGGAACGCTTTAATATCCTGACAGCCGATTTCTAAATCGGCTGATAATGTGCAGACAAAAATACACATGCATATGCATTATTCGATAAATACGTGATAGGACTCTGTGATTAGTATTAAGACACACAGAGACATAGCAAATATAAGTGATTTAAGAGTAAAAAAAAAAAAAAATTAAAATAAAAAACCAGTCATCTCTGCAGCCGTTTAAAGACAAGAGTTTTAAAGATTTATGAGAAGTAAAGTCTATGAAGAATAAAAACACACTTTAATAACGGGATCGCGGGATCACCGGGAATAATAGCCGCGGTGGCGTGAATATATTGAATTTCCGAGGTGAAAACAAATAGTGATTACGATGGCAATAAATTACGAGAAATGTATCAAGTCATATAAGAAAATATATTTGAAAAAAACAAATAGACACGCTCATGACGTCCTCTTACAGTAAACGTATACGGCTACAATAATACATAATATCGTTTTTCCATTCGCTAATGACGTTTCAAAATCACACAGATCAGCCATTATCTTCTGTTTTTACGATAATTATTCGTAAATAACGAGTTTACAATGTATACATTTTTTTTTTTTTTTTTAGTCCGAGACGAATAAACCACCATCAGCGTTGTTTGTTTGCAGACAGCGCTGTTTTCATAAAAACCTCGTTTGCACACTTGTTCGGTCTTGAAAATGATGGTATTCGTTAAAGCGGAAAGACATATTATAACAATAATAATAACGACGTATGTAGAGAAAATAATGCGAAAACCGATTAAAATTCTATTAAAAAATGTTTTGAAATTCACAAAATTGTACACTATCGATATGCGTGTTATTAGTAAGCTGCATTCGTATTTCGTATAGTTTATTTTCGCGATTATGATTTTCTCATTAGGTAAATATTTCAATGGTACAAACTAAAATGTACGCAATAAGCACACAACGGTCGCATTAGTTGCATTATGCACACGCGTGAACAATTTTTCCATCATATAAAGGATTTCGAGAGAAAAAATACCGGAGTTAATCCTATAGGAAATCGAAGACGGTGATGCGGAAAACAGTTAAGTTTTAAATTTCGAGACAATCGTGTGTGGCCTTTAAACGATTCGAGCGTATAATCCGTATTAAATAATAATCTATTGTGGTCGTTATGTAGGTACGTATAATATCGCGAACGAGATCTGCAGAGCGCCAAAGTAATATCCCATACGCGTTACCAGACTATTCGCGATAGCAAGGCGAGCAATATATACGTATTAATGACGTCACGTCGTTGGGTAGTACCACACTTTCGAAAATCCGTTTAAGATAACAACGTACCTATAGGTGGCTAGGCGTAACGTGAAAAGTAAAAACACAATGTACTTATATCTAACAGAATAATAACTATCACTGTTTAGGATAATGATTCAAAAATAAATTAGCTATCAACTGTATTATTTTCTGTTTACTGTACCTACTGCATAGTATGCGTTAAAACATTCAAAATGTCAAAAGCGTGTCATTTAAGAATATACTGAACGATAACGGCTGTTTCACGGTCAAGTAATAATCAGGCTATTATTGTTTTATAAGAATATAATATTATTACGAAGAGTGTTTTTATACTTTACAGTGCATAACGATACGGTAAGACTTCGTACACACGATCGATCAAGGTTTGACTGGTTTGAGATATCTGTATAAACCACTGCAGGTATAATATTATACGTGATCATTATACTATATATTAACTACCAACTATATACACACATACCTAATGTGCGAGAGATGAATATTGTTCCAGTTGTTCGATAATAATATGCGCTTATGAACTTCGACGACATCGTTGCCCCGACGCTACGATGTATTATTATTGTACACGTTATAATATTGGTACACGTGATATATTTTATTATAAAATAGTACGTAATATTGTAAAACAATTCAACAGTGTCTACCAGTGTTTACAGGGTGGACCATCGTAGCGTTTTCCCGGTTTCCCGTGTGATCTCACGACGAAAAAACACGGTTGCTCATCCTGTATCCCGTTATATTATGTGCATGACAAATATGTGTGTGATGTGTACACGTGTGGCCCCGCTGCCGTTCGCATCAGGACCACTAGCTGATATTTGTCGACGTGTGTGGATGTTAAAATATCGTACAAGAGAACAGTGCCCTCGGGGTAACCACGCGTAGTGCTCAGTAAATTGTTCGCCAACTATGTGTGTGTGTGTGTAATATACATAACAATATAACGTACTGGCACGCGTTTAATATCTGCGAGCGTTTGTTGTTTTATAATATTTTCGTGGTGAGATTCAAAGTCTGCAGCGAGCAAGCGTCTTTGTCCCGCACCGTGCTATCATAGGCATGTTATAAAGGTTGTGCACGAACGCAGAGCTGATATTGAAACGAAGAGACAATATACCTAACGGACGGAGGCGGAGAGACTTTTATTTTTGTTCAAAGTACATGTAAGTAAAAAAGAAAAAAACAAAACGATATTTCGTGAAATAATATAGTAGCGTCTATATATATATATATATATTGTATACCTAGGCAATCGTTTTCTTCGGTACAAAAAGTTTCCCTTGCAAATTATACGCTATCCGAGTTGGAAAACGAGTCGCCGAACGGAGGAGGAGATTACCTATAAACGAGTCATACCGATTAAACACAATATATATAAATTAAAAATTCATATTAATAATTATATAAGAACTTCGATGTGTCCAAGTAAAACTTTACGACCTAGGCGTATTATTATGAATTCCATTTAAACGCAAAGTAAAACCATTTGGATAAAATTGCCGCGCGACGATAAAAATTACGATAATTAGTGTGTAGGAAATATATTTGCATAATTCAAAATGTTCTCTTGATGTTTTAATAAAAACGGGAACGAAATAAATTATACACGTAATTATTGTATTATAGAATGTATTATACGTATGGCAGCCTACGGGAAATTATTTACGGGCGTCTTTCTATAATAGCTATATTTTAATATTTATCCATGCTATTATCACTTATAATATTATGTGTCTCGAATATACGTAGGTGAAAATCAATCGATGAGGATATTATTTCACGCGTAGTAGTTGAGTGAAAAAATAAACCGTTAACGATGAACATTATATATGCACTTATATTTTTTAGACTTAAAATTAATTTACACGACACTATAACAACATAAATTATAAATTCGAGAATAGCTGAGAGTACACTTGAATGGGTACTCGTATGTGTATTTAATTAAATTGTCTCCTTTGAAGCATCCGTCGTAAATGTTAATTTTGTATACAACAGTTCTGATTTTGTAACTGAATACTCGTATATTTTTGCGCAATTCAAATTAGGCTTTAAGGTGACTGGGATCAAAATTTAGAATTGGTAAAAATAGTTCTTGGTAGATACTTACAATGAACAATATACTCTTAAGACTAAAATTATTAATATTCTAATTCAATATTTTGTTTTCCTTAACTTATAATCTGTATCTACCTAACTAAATCTGAATACAATCTATATTTCTTATTTAAATGTACTCCAACCATTTGCTTGTAAGTCATAATAAATTGATTTATTCATTAAACTTATCAGAGGTGAGCCTATAAGACTTATTCACTTAATCTCGTTCAAGATCTAAAAGACTAAGACATTAACAAAGATCGGCCAATAACAGCCATGGTGCAGTAAACAATAACTTTCCAATAAAAAATAGTACATAGAGGATAGAGGTATCTACTACCATAGTAACTAGTTCGAAGTGTTATCAGATACTAAGCTATTTTTTTTTGTCTAATACCTACTCTAGATTTACTATAAGAAGGGATTTAAAAAAATTCACATTTTAAAGATGGGCTCACGCAGATATTTCCGTTTTGGCAAACGGAAATCGAATATTTTTTGTTTACATACAGAGTTTCTATAGAATACAGAAAATAAAAAAAAATCAGGTATTATGACTGGATACCATTTTAGACTTGTATTTTATATTTTATCAGAACAATCCAAATAATTGTGTTTTGTAAATCTCTAACAGTTCACATTGAACACAACTGAATAAC
>VUJU01001642.1:15369-41635 GCA_009835225.1 Aphis craccivora
TATATATTATAATAGTCAATTAAACTTGTGTGACCGCAAGCAAGCTGTACATTAATCCATAATATTTGAATAAACTATACATATTATATTTAATATATAAATAAATAACGTTTTAAACATTTCGATTCACGCAAACAATTTTAAAGTATACACTAGTTATGCAATATTATAATATAATACAACCGTCAAGTCGGTTCGACCACCGTAAGAATTATTATTGAACTTTCTCTGCGGAACGCGTTTTAGCATAAATCGCGCGGTCAACATCTGCACAGAAGCCACCCTAACGTTGACTACACTATTACTGTTTAATATACATTATCATAATCATCATCGTCACACCGTTATCGTTGGCTTTACGCACCGGACGATTCGTACAGGAGACGGCTACACGAGAAGACGAGTGGTATATACCTGACTGACCGTTTTAATTTGTCTTATGAATAATTTACGCGTGGCGCGGGTTCCCGTGAGTCGCGGGACTAATGAATTCGTTGATTTTCCGGTACGAAATGGTCGGTCCAATTATATAATATGTAGTATAATACATAAATACCTACGGTGTATGTAGTGTATTCTATATAAGATTAAATATAGGGAGGTAGAAAATAAACGGGAAACAGACGACGGACCGGATGTCGAAATCCGGTCTGCTTCAGGTAAATAATAATAAATAATACACACAACATATAATATTATGCTATTATAATATGGTGGCAGATATACGTATACTTACACGATACACGTTTTATCGACCACAATAATAATAATTATATATTTTGGCGGAGTGCAATCGAGACGGACATCATGATGATATTGTATATTGGGTAGATACATTGAAGTCATCTATATAATACCTATAGGTACTTATTTATACGTTTTTGTGCGATTACATTTTATATTAATACCAGTAGACGAGTAAATCATTTCGACGAACTTTCATCACACGGTAATAATTTCACGTAGTCATATATTTTTTTTTTTTTTAATTTTTACATTTTTATGTAAATATTATGTAGGTACCACAATAATAGTATAGGATAAATGAGTTTAATATGGTTTCAAATATTAGGTATTTATGACTAATGTACATTTACTAAATATGCATCGATATTATAATATTTATAAGTGCATTTATTTAGTAAAGTTAAGTTTGAATACAGAGACGAATTTAGAATTTATTACGGATTGGGAAACATTTTACAACCCACCAAATTTTCGAAAATCAACAAAAAGATGAAAAGTTAAAAATTTACCGTGATAATTTACCCGTACAGTGTTTGTAAATAGAATTCTATGATTTTATACAGTACTTATATACTATAGTTATAAGAAATAATATTCACTTTCGTGACGAAATTTAACTGACACGATAAAAACTTTGCCAATTTGCCACCCTTAATACATTGATATTTTTTATATACATTTTTCCGTTAAGTTATTTAGCTAGAATGTAATAACGAAGCTTTTAATATTAATTAACAAAAACAAAAAGCTTGAATAATTTTAGTAACTAGAGGTCGTGATTATGGTCTATGAATATGTACATAGGTATATGAATTTATGAATTACTGAAATTTTCGTATATCTTCACGAGCAGTTCACGTTATTATGACGAAAAGCTAAGTGGATGAGTATAGCCATTGATTGTTAGATAGTTATTAACATGTTAACTGTCAACATTTATTCCACGACGTTAAAGTTCCGGTCCAATCGTGTATTTATATTGGGGGTTGCTATTAAATTACACGCGAATTCGTGAATATATTTCACGTGCATTTTTTTTTTTATTAACACAGGCGTTTATAATTACTCTTGAAGTTTGATTTTCAATGCATTTATTATATTCCAATGGTTTCTATAGTTTCTATACAACGGTCATAGGTAATCAGTTAATTATTTTAAACCTGAAGCATGCGTTTCAATCGTCCTATCTGTTTACAATAATACTGCTTATGATACATTCATATTCAGAATAATAGGGACAAATGTTTTTAATTTTAAGTTTTTTTACGGAAATGATTAAACATTATTTAACACAGTACGCCTATATATATATAAATATATATGTGTGTGTATTTAATATTGTATTCGTATTACAATTTGACACATTTAATAAATATAATGTTTTAAATACCGGTTGTTTATCAATTAATTACACACATGAATTTAATTCACTGGTTTTTAAATTTAAATACACGTGATCGCATGAATCTTAATCCACGTTCAAATCCGAGAGCTCTAAATTTTGAATGCACTTATGTCCTACATCCTATATATTTTGTGAATCTCGTGTATTTTTTATTTTTATTTTAACAATTCAATAAATTATATTAATCACTAGATATCCCAAAAAGAAACACTGAACTTACCTATATACTTAATGCAAAAATGTAAAATCTAAAGCAAAAATTCGCTGCAAATAATTAAATCCTCGGTGATCAAGATAGTTTTAATGTATATATGTTTGTCAAATCGTATAATATCAATAAATATAATCCGATATTGTGTAACAGCAGTAGTTAAATTGATATAAGAATAAATACGTCATATTATTTTTATTGAAGTGCCTATATGCGGTTATACCACATATTATAGACGTATAGTTTAGTAATTGTAATGTTAATTCACAGCTGAATAATAAATTAATATTGCTTTCGATAATATTACAAAACAAACTTATTCGATTTAGATACCTATCCACATGATTTTGATTAAAACGGATCATGACATTTCTAGTAGAAGGTACGTTACCGATAAAGAAAAATAAACATTAACTACGTTTGTTACATTATATATTTCAAAGTGCATATTTGAATAGTAATTTTGTCGAGTAAAACTACAATATAGTACAAATGAAAATAAACCTGAGAAATAGTATTACCAAGATAAACAATAGTATGTGACTACAAACAGTGCGTGAGTGACGATTTTTTACTTTTATTTGTGTTTGCACTGCAAAAGCGCGCTTAACATTAAAACAGCGATAAACCATCTATACAGCGTCACAATTTATTTCATTATTATTTTAGAGATTAAGCATATAAATTATAAAAACGTGGTGTACAACAGACGTGTGTTAAATATCTTCTCTAAAAATTACTCGTTTAATATTTGCGCGTTTTACAAGTTTAAGTTATTTCACTAATTCACACGCACACGTATAAATAAATTTAATGTCCGTCATAATGGTTAAATGTGAGCAAGTAATTAATCTAATGCTAGTGTATTACAACTTATAAGTACAAGTACTAAGTCCAATGAATGGTCTATAAGAGTGACTAATGAGCATAAATATAATAAGACAAAAGTTGCATTCAGCATAAAAAAATAATTTATAATAATATAAGTAATAATAAATATGATAATATATTTTTAAATCATTATAGGTATATTTGATGATTGAACAAAAGTAAACTTAATTTATTTGTTTTATAATCACAGTATAATATGATTAGTGGTTATATTTATGTAAATATACTCAGTTAGTTAATATATAGGAATATTTATGCTGTTTTAAGTAAAAAAAAAAATCAAACAATGTAAATTTGAAAATTTGGTATCATAATATGATTTTAGCTTTTAGGTACATTTGTACATCTTTTTTTTTATAGCACTTAGATTAAGATTGAGACTTGAGTGATAAAACCGTAGTTTCTTTTTATGTAATCCTAATAACTAGTGATAGTCTTACACCCAAATAAATTAGTACTTTTTTTCGCCTATAAGGGAAAACTATAGATCTAATGAAATCGTAACTATCGGCGTAATACCGTAATATTATGAGGCAGTTAACATTTGTTTGATTATACGAAATCATTTATTTTTTCTCTATGATAGTCAAAATGGCAAAGGTATAAATAAATAAAAAGTTGAACATATATTTCTTTTATTGATTTAAACGATGGATATTTAATATGTATAATATAATCTATTAATGTGTGAAGTTTGATCCGACAAAACAAAACAAAAAAAATATTATTAACGTTTACCGTAAAATCCATATAAATCCAAGTCCTGATATTTATTTAAGTATTTTAAACGAATATTCGCGTGAAATTTAGTAGGTAGATATTATACTGTGTCGACTACGAGAAACCTTATTGTCTACAACACTGTGTACATGCACACGTGTAATGACGGTAAGCCAACACGGTACACGGATATTTTACGCCTATGTGTGTACCGACGACGACCGTCCGATTTATAGAGTGACAATGTCGCGTCTGAAAATGCGATCCCGAACTCGGGCATGCACGGTGCGCGGGAAACGGGTCGAAACGCAACAGCGGCAGCGGCGGGACGCTTAAAAAATGGCGTACCGGTGAAGCACTCCAAAGTCAAAAACGGGGTGTGGTGGGTTAATCGTCGCGTGTGTGTGCGTGCTCGCGCGTATTTTATGCACAACGCGCATAGGCATTATACGTAAAATATACTCGAGAGAGAAAAGTATATTATATATACATATATATCGCGAACATAAAAGCCTAGGGGAAAAAATTGCGAGCGCCGCCTTCGGGTCGGCCAGTGCATTACTTTGTTTTTTTGTTCTCCATATATTCAGTGCCGCTGCCGTCATCGCATGTATGTATATAACACTATACTACCCCCCCTCCCCAGCCTATTCACTTGAAAATTATTATTATTATTATTATTATTATTACTACTACTACTATACTATTGTCGTCGTTTTTATATATACTTATTACTTATATATATATATATGTATTTGTGTACCTACACACTATTATACGAGATAGAACAACAAACGGTTCGCGTTACCTAAACGATGGCGGACGTAATATATACGTATTATAAGTACTCAGAGTACTCGCATCCCGCCCTTATATACGTTTTAGTAGTTCGTACCCTACCTAAATTGTCGCGCACACTCCGCCCCGACAGGACCCAGAGCCCGCACAGAGTATACATATAGGTACCTATAGCTCTATAACGTTTATATCACACACGGTACATATTTGTATTATTATATAATACATTATACGTGTAAGTATACGGTAACTTGCCGACGCCGAGATATGAAACGCGAGCCTGCGACAGCTGCTCGAGCGTGTGCATACGTTCAAGTATACCTACTCATAGTTATCCAGCGTAATAATAATATAATATATACCTACCTAAAAGAAAAATACCTACTATCCGGCGTGCGAGCCACGCTGATAATATTTTATTGTTTGCCGACCGGCGGACGCAGTGCGGCACGATCAATTATCATTATTATTATTATTATTATTATTATTGTCGTCTAGTTTATTTCTTATNCCGGCGGACGCAGTGCGGCACGATCAATTATCATTATTATTATTATTATTATTATTATTATTATTATTGTCGTCTAGTTTATTTCTTATGTTTTTTTTTTTTTTTTTTTTTTTATCATAAAACGAGCCGACGTTTTGTACCCGATTGTCGTGAATAATCGTATTGTTTGCGTCGCAACCGAGTGTACAATAATATTATTTCGGTGCGGAAGACCGTATCATTGTATCAAGAGATCTCTGCTGCTCCGGCTGTCATCGTTGCAGTGCGGGACGAAATTAAAGAAAACAAAATAATAATATCGGGACATCCGACAACGATATCTATGGCCGGGCGCCGTCGCCGTCGAGAACAAAAGATTCGGTTTAGACGACGAAGACGACAATAAAAATATATAATACTTTAAAGGCATAATAACTATACTCATATTATTATTATTATTATTATTATATAAACACGAAATGTCGTTTATACGCGCCTGTGCTCTGTGGTACGTTTTTCGTTTGTATAATATGTTGCGCAGAGTGTATTTGCTAATAATGGCGATTAGAAAATGTATGGAAGTCTATTGACCGCAAACCGTGACGATTGAGACGATTAAGTGCATGTACCCATATGTGTTATTCTTATAGGGAGGAGCACTTGGGTGTTCTTAGCAACCTCCTCCCCCAGTTTTAAAATCAGCGCCATCGTGGTTTATGTAATTTTAATTAGGTACTTCTTAATCCTTAGTGTATATTAACGATATTCAATACGTACGTACAGTAAAAAGTCATTTGTGCGGTTATTGAATTTGGGCAGCTCATTGCGTAATCTACGATCATAACTGACTGAAAAAACAACGTGTTTCAGCACCCCAAGTCTTTTCATTGAAATGCTGCCCCTATTATCATGATGGTGGCGAAATCTTGATCACGTGAACCAGCACTGAGGCACTGTTCATAAAACGTTAGCGATGTGAATAAAGAAGTCGACTATAATAAAATAATTGTAAATCATAATTATATAATCGTTACATTGTAATCTTGTCATTAATTGACAATATGATTGCTTTAACAGAAATAAAGGGTTCTACAAACATCAAATACCCTTGTATCCATTATTTCCTTGCGACTCAACGGTATAAACTTTGATAAGACATTGATGAGTACTTTGATGACATTTTTTGTACACGTTATATTATAGTCATTAAACTAGGAAACTTTTGTATGATGTTTAAATACGTTTGACGTGTATAGTTCACTGGCTGTTTTAAAACAATTTAATAGTATATTATGGACTGCGTATTTGTTGTCATTTGTTTGTCGACAAAACTATTTTTCTGTGGAAACATTTTAGCTCTTCAAGCACTAAATTATTCATAAGGAGTTAGTTCGTTATATCATACGTCGTATATAAGTAAACGTCATTAAATATTGACGGTTTTAATTATCAGCCACTTATATCGATACCTACGCATTATTATTAGTTCTACGATATCTGTAATATATAATTAAACTAACGGCCGACCACGGCAGACGATGCCGCTGTGGGTAGTAGAAATGGCGTGTATTTACAAGAAACGCGTATTTATCGAAGTAAAATATTAAAACATGTAATTAACTGCGAGACGAACATTATCGATGAAAAAATAAATGATTAAAGTCGTTCGGTAGTATTCACACGCATATGCACATTTATAGATATATACATACAAATATATGCGGAAATCGTTATATCATTTTGTTAGTTATATAATATTATTAGTGTCTTATAGGAAATGCAAAAATATTTGCATAGTGGACTGAAACTTGCAACGTTCCACAATTTGAACGAAATAAAAACAAAAAGTAATCTAATCATTTCCCATTAATGAAAATCATCGGTTTTAGAATATACTTATACTATATGTATTCTAAAATCAATGATACGAGCAAATCTAAACTATCATTATAGCTAAATGTCATTTGAAGTCTAACATTTAATTTAAATAAATGCGAGTAATTAAATATGAATATATAATATTGTGATTAACTATTTTACTGTAAGGATGATTATGATGGACTGATTTCCGTTACAAAAATCGCCAGGATTTATAAAACTATGGTTGTAATGGTTTCATTATTATAAAAACACAAACACTGACGACGAGTCGTAAGCGAAATATACTCACGTCTATAGTGAAACTTGCAGAACTATTACCAAACATCTCGGAAACAACATTGTAACTACTATGTATTATATTAAACATATAGTATAAAATTATAATATTATTGCAACTTCAGATAATCGATGACGAAATGACATATTTAACCAGTCGTTAAATGCTGTATCAATGCGGTAAAGTTTGAGCATTTGCCATTTCAAGACGGAGCAGCACTCGTGTTTCATCTGACTACGTCTTACATAATATTATAATATTACGATTTAGTCATGTATTACCGATTATATCATAATAATATTCGTTTAGCCATCACACTCGCGTACACGACTATTGGAGACAACAAAATATTCTATCGCGGATATCCGTCGCCACTGTGACGAGTAAGAAGAATAAAGCTCGTCCGTACGTGCATTTCTCCCAAATCCTACCCACCATTACGAATTTCAAACATTCATTTCCACTTGAATATTTGTGACCAGTTTCGATATTTGATTGGCACCCGTTCAAGTTTAAAATTGAAAAAAATGGGGGAGGGGCTGTAGAAACGTTTCTACAGTCCCCTCGTCAACATTTTGAATTGCATGAACTTTATTTTCACGCAATAATTAGCATGCAATTAGTGTAAATTTGCATAACCTATTTCTAAAGCGTACACCCGCAAAGCCACAAATACCAAGCACGTTCCCTTTTATTGTAATTTCCACGGCCTCTACCAATTGACGATTATTTGGGCGAAGAAAAAAATCTTATAAAATTCAAAATTCGAACGATGTAGGATGTACTCATGTAGAACAATAAGTTAAATGTTTATATAATCACTCCCACGTTATTTTCAATTTTCAATTGCGTGTCGAGAGAATTCGATAACTAGTCAGACTATTTCATACTAATTGTACGGTGTACGCTAAACGTTTGATCAAAAAACATTTTAAAATTCAAAATTGTAGGGGGGGGATTGGGGAAACGTACGTATCGGCAGATTATCATAAATTTATCACACATGCACAGTATATTATAATGTATCCAAATCGTTTCGTATTAGTACCGATAATCGTATTATTATTATTTTTTTTTAAATCGACCATATAGGCAGATACGATAAGAGTGAAACTGGTTTCGGCGCGCTAATTGACGATATAAAATATAACACGCATATTACACGCGGGTGTGTGTGTTAGGTAGGTACCTACATAAAGTATATAGTTGTGTCCTGCGCGGAAACCAGTTAGGATGTATTGGCAGCTTATCGTGGTACAAATCGGTTAAGATCGTTTGTACGCGCGGGCTCAAGATATTTATCGTTACCTCCGCGAACGACAGCCTATAACACACAGGTCGTATTATCACGTAACACACTATGAGTATTTAATTAAAATCCCATTGATATAATATTAGTATATTGGATCGCCGTGCCGTCTCTGAATATTCAATCACGTATCAGGAATAACTCCACAGTCACACAGAAGGTGTGTGTAGGGTGATTGGTGGTGATTCATCGAGTATGCTCATCGCCATCTATTTCACTTAATAATGCGTTTATTTCAATTCTGATCTTTAGAAGTTTTATGCGAACTTCGTAAACTTAAATACCTACTCAAATACGTACATTTTGTATACGGATTAAGGAGTGTTCTGTGGTGATGAGAACTTCTTTTTTTTCAAATTTTTACGTAACTGAATTAAAATTACAATGTGTTCCCAAAAATTCAGATTTAAATAAATTAGAATTATTAAAAAAAAAAAAAAAATTAAGTTTAGCTAGTTCAAGAATTACGCTGTATAAGAAACTCATTGCGGTAGTAGCCCTTGACATTCAAAATTAGACAGAATTTTTTTATGTGTGGAATACCTCTAATCTCTATTATAACTACAGAGTACTTACAGGATCGTATGCGTTGATGTTATAAATCAAAACTATTTTAATACCGTTAATAGTTCACGATATTATACATTTATAGCGGATCTTTCAATTTCCTCAATATATATAGTTATATATATTTCCAGAGTTTCGAATTTGAGAGAAATATCTCTCTTATAATGTATAGGTGTTGACCCAGTCTGAGTAGAACTCGCTAAATTTTGGTTCTAGAGTAAAATATATACCTATTATGAAATTGAATGGTGACAATTTTTTGGAAGGCAAGAAGGTGAGTTTTTAAACAAAATTTAAATTTTGAAAAGTTAATGGTTATTTAAAAATGTTTACGATATAATAAATGTTAAAAGGTAAATAGTTGAAAAAAGGCAATACCATCTTGCCCTCAGAAATATTGTCACATTTCAATTTTATAGTACGTATAATATTTACTCTAGAATCAAAATTGAGCAAGTTCTACTCAGACTGGGTCAACGACAATTTTGTCGTACGGCTCATGCAGACAACATGTGCGGGTGCGACGTCCTCTTAATAATTGAAAATTAAACTGTGCTGTCCTATATATTATAAGAAAGATATTTCTCTCAAATTCGAGACTCTAGAAGTATATATAACTATATATTATACTGAAAAAAATTTAAGAAGAAATCCGCTAACCTAACCTAACGCGTTTTGTCTTTATTGTACGTGTGTATGATGCAGACAACACATGCGTGTGCTCACACGTTTTCTTAAGATGCAAGCAAAACAGAGTTCTAAATAATAATATAATGTACCTATATAAAAATATTATAAAATATACATTGTATTGAAGTAACAAATTACGTGGACACTTCAGTAAAAATATTAAATTACATTGTCGTTTGCTTTATTTTGTCTGTTTTGTCAAAAACGAACAAATAATATATTATGTAATAATATACTGTTAAAGATTTTTCCAATTAAAGCTCACAATTTCTTGTCAGTTCAGACTTCAGATGCTTTGCGATATTTGAATAAAGAAAATCTTGCGAAAAAAGTAAATATTTTTTTTAAAACACTGTTTTGATAGCGTATCGTATGTTGGTAGAGTTTATTTTTTTGCATATAATATTGGAAACTTTATGTTTCGTGTGTACACAGTAGTGTTTAAAAACACCACAGCGGATCTGGCATAGTAAAATAAACAGTATTTTTTTTTTTTTTTAAACCGCAAAACGTTTAAAAATAAGTAAAATATTTATCACGTGGAATATCAATATTCATCATATTTATCTTCTCCAAACACATAATAACAGTAGTAAAAATAATAATTAACTGCAACAATCTCAAGACAACCGTGAATTTTATTTTTATTTGCTACTAGTTTTTGATAAAATCAATTTTGTTGTTAGTGTTACTCAAAATAAAATACTACTTAATAGTAAAATAAATAACTTTATTAACTAAGAACAATTATATATTGATGATAATAGATTAACTGATTATCTCAGCCGATCAGAATCGTTTTTCACAAATTCAATTTTGTATCAACATTGAATTAAAAATTAATACATCCATCACATTTGACCTACTTACTGACGAAATTCATGACTGGACTTCAACTATGCAGTAGAGCGATAAAATATAGATTAAATCTTTTTTTTTTTTTTAGAAAGACAAGACATAATAAAAAATATATCGTGAAAAATGTGTCCTTTATTATTACACGCAGGAAATAAAAACTTAATTTCGTTTAGTTTTATAATATTACTCGTATTTATGCATAAGCTAATATTATAACAAAAATATGCATATGTAAATATAAATATATGGTATTATTTGCCGTATTTGAATATATTATATTATGAAGTATATAAACGCTAATGTTATTATATTATTTCTTAATCGAGCGTTTGGACGACGTTCAGAAGGACACAGTCGGTTAATCCCGTAGGTATTAATGCCGCCAGAATGAAGCTGTCAAAAAATCAACGATGATAATTTCGACAAAAAAAATAAAAACCTATTGCATCACGTCACATATAACTGTATTACTGAACTATAATAATAGAATACACAGGCTTCAATCCCCAATAGGAGAACGAAATCGTTATAATACGACGTCGGGCGAGTGTTCCAATAGAATCGTCTTGCTTTAGGATACGACTATAACAGGATACCTACGCGTTATGTTACCAACACTAAGCCGTTTGAAAGATAATATTTTGATGTGCATAGAAAATAATTGTCGTCTATTACAGTGTCTTTTGAACACCTGCAGTTACGACATACACACGATATAATATTACATTTATTTCCGACAAACGTGTATAATCACGAATATGATATTTTGTCGTATTTTGTACTTCAGCGGGAAGTGTATATAGATAGTATTAATTTTATTATTGCTGGTTAACAATTTAGTATATTTCATGAGATGAGTGAAAAAAAAAATCAATATTTAGACGGCGCACTCCACAATAATAATGTAACTTTGCACAATAATAAATGTAAGGTATACCTATACCTAACCTTTTAATATGGGAGTAACGGTATTATTATAAGATATAGCCATCGAGCGGAAGTATGAATTTCAATCGACCGCTAACTGATGTGGTGTGCGTATAGGTATGCGTGTGCGCACATATTGTATACTTTATATATAGGACGGAATTTTCCCGTAATCACTTTTAGCTAAAGCAGAAAAACCGTAAAATCGCAATGACCACCCTGTGAAATATATATCGGTAGCTCACGTCATATATTTTATTATATAAAATAATATTATAAAAGATCCGACCCATACACATATCATGATATTATATTATGTACACGCGAGTTTTTCAGACAAAAGTCAGCCGGCGTATAATATGAATATATAGGCTCTGTGAGGTATTTCTGTCGGTATTAGAAAAATCCCACAACACAAAGGTAGCTGCGGACCTCGTCGAATGGAATTATTAAAATACTCAAACTTATTTTTTCACCGTCTTATTATTTTTAAAGATATTTTATCGTTTTTCCGATATCCCAGATGCGTCCAGGACTATCAGACCGGAAAACAGTTAGCTCTGAAAACACAGAAAAGATACATATCAGATTTTCTAGTGACGAGTGCAGCTGACTGTTCAAGATTCTATTATACTATATATATGTCATAATGTTCATATTATACTCCATCATGTGATGTGGTTTCTAGGCTTTGATCATGAATTGAATGTGAACAAACACAGCTATATTATGTTAAGTAGAGGTGATCGATCGAGCTTAAACTGAATGCCAACGTTTCAACTAAAATTTCTTTTGATGTTTTTTTTTTTCATTAATTTTCATACCTCAAACATTTATCACGAACTGAATTCGATTAAACATATAAACTAGATAACCCTATGTACATATATTATATTATTTATTAAAAAGACGATAAAATGGTTATGTTGAGTACCGTTTGTCAGTTGAATTCGGCGTAGAATTATGGCATTAAAGTTAATATGGGGTGTATGGTCCAATAAATCTACGTTTCAAAAATTTTACATTGTCACGAGTTTATTGAATTTTGGTATTTTAGACTTTAGTATCTTGTGAAGATTTTTTGAAAAAACATAATTCTTTATTTTATTGTAATATATAAAATTATAATTAGGTAGTAACTACGTGCTTTTTGCTATAAATGCGTTTATATCTTAATAATCAATTACCGACACTCTTAATGACTTTTAGTTTTATCATGTTAAATAATGTAGATACAACTATATAATATACGTCTACTGGTATTCAGATTGTTTTCTCTGTGTTTCGATTCAGATAATATCTAACAATCCCAGAGGTATTATTTATACAAAAAGCTTTTATGTAATTTCGAGTTTTTTCACGAATTAGGTAACTACTACTACAACGTATACAGAGCCTTTCCCGTCGTGTATATAATACTACCTCCATCAAATTCTTCAGATATTTACGTCTCCTTGTCTTATTTTTCTTTTGTGCGGTACATTTTTTAGTGAATCATTTTACCGTGCTTTTCATTTATCAACAACATCGAAACGGCCAAACAAACAAAAGAGATACTGTACACGAACAAAAAATAAAAGGAAAAAAAATCAAAAACATCAATCGGTATTTCATCGTCCCGGGGCGAGCCAGATCGTATTCTTTTAATTAGAAGGAGTCTGACCATAATACACGTATCGTATCGAACTTTGTACAAAACTGCGGTGAATTTATTTTTATTCAATTAAGGAGCTCATGTTGCCAAGAACTTTTCAATTCTACGCCGATTCAAATGTAGCCTATACATCGCTCAGCACAACAAATACACTTCAGAAAAATTTCACTAATAATATTTCACCACTTTCATTTTATTCACTAACACGTGGGATTTTTTTCGATGTAAAATTATTACGATGAAACTAAAACCCTTAGAACATTTTATCAATCATAAGTTACTCAGTTAAGAGAACTTCAATTTCAATTAACGTCAATCTACTGTTAAACTTCAATTTTTATTTTATGATCTCTCCATAGTTAATATACAGATAATGTGATTATACGAGAATATGATTGACAAGCAGCGGTCACCACTAATATCAACAGTACTATAATATACTTTATATTTACACGTATTTAATATAGCTTATGATTAGCCATCAAATTGGTATACTGATTATCACGATATTTCATTGTCATAACGCAGTATTTTGTAATAATTATTTATTTTGTATCTTGTTTATTTACACGCTGTATATTTTGCTAATTATTAGCAATCTTTAGATATTTGTTATAATAAATTAAGTTCCATTAATATTATGTAAAAGGTCGTATGTATACAATGAGACGTTGAAACTATGTTTCATAGTAGGCCCATGTGAAGTCAAAAAAAAAACCGTTTATAAAATATCATAAATCTGTATCTTATCAATTATTGAGTGTCGTTGTAAATCCAGTAGTCTCGCTATCGCCTCCGTACTAATATTGTAGCATAAAAATAAAATACATAATATACATATTACAGTCAATTTTGAATTAAATGTTTTGTTCGAAAACAAATATTGTTCACCATTATTGCAACCCTTCTCAAATTATTTCACTTTGTAGTCACATTGTTGGATTTATTTTTGATATAATTGACAAGGGTTGTATGGCTTATTTTTTTTAATTGACATTTTACGAGCACATATTATATACAGCCAACTTACAATATGCTTGTGCATTTTAAAATATACATATCGTTTAATTAAAAAAAAAAAAATGTAGGTACAGTGTATAGTACAGTTAATATTGAAAAATGTGTCACTTAATTATATTTAAGTGTTTCGTCATTTCAAATATAATACAATATAATACCGTACACTTATTTGAAATTATTTTTAGTGATTCCTAAATAATTTTTAAAAAATACGTTGTATAATATCATTGTATTTATTTTTCATACTCGTAAACTATTTGTTACTGACGTATAATATACAAACAATTATTATGTGAAAGAATCACCAACCCACATCCCTACAATTACTAAGAAAAAACCAACTCGTAAACGTTTTTATAAAATTTAAATACCTATGATACCGTTCGAATGTTCAGCTTTATAAGTAACACAAATATTTTGACTGAATGGCCTTCAATTTTATTTGAAATTTTTTATAAAATAGATGATTGAATACACATAATTTGATAACAAATTTTTAACCACTTTTATTTGTAGATGTGTGCTGTTGTTGAGTAACTTTGAGACTGGATTGTGATTTTCCTATTTTTTCTAAGTAACGTTACTAATCGAGTTTTTTATATCTTTAAAATTTACTTTTTTAGATCAGTCTACAGTTGTACATAAATATGAAATGCGTAGGTTAGGTTAGGTTATCTAATTCATATTTAATTCTGCTTAGTTTTTTCTTATTATTGTAACATAATTACATAATTAAAGAGTGGAGAAGAATAAAATATTTTATATCATAGGTAAGTAAAGTTGCATTGTTTTCCAGTACCTGCTTATAATAATAAATATAATATTACACAACGTAAAACATTTTTAGGAATAACTAATTAATATAAAATTTAATTATTTAGTAGTGTTACTTAAAATTTGTCATTAGTGATATAATATTATATTATACTCGAAATAACGGTTCGCTTGGATATAATTAAGTATAAGATTATTTGATATTAATTGCATAATAACAATACAATATATTTAACTTAAATTATGCGTGAATTTAAATTTAAAGGCACAAGCATATTCAAATTAACTAAATATAGTTTGCTAATAAAATGTCAACTGCAAAAAATAACCCGTTCAGCACTCATCATTTATTTAAAAAAAATAATCCAGAAAAGTGATTTAGTACTAATAGAAAAGGTTTACACAGGAAATATCACAAACTTAAAGTTAGAAAAAAAATCTTGAGCCCGGAATTTAGCATGCACTATTATAGACATTTCTTCGACTTTTTTTCCAATGGAAACTTTTCCTCGCAAGTATTTGTGTACTTTAAATAGTATATACATACATTTGTTGGATTGTAAGTAAATAGCTATCAATTAATAATATATATTTTACATTATTTAGAAGCCTATATATCACAGTTTATTAAAGAGATACTTTACGCAATCAACGGAACGTTAATGTTTCATCAGTCACCGTGAACATCTATATTTTCATATCATGAACAAAAATTCCTATCTTCACTAAACTTACATTTTTTGGTCAACATGATCAAGAGAAAATTGCAGTTATTACAGAAGCTTACGGTATCAGTTGAGGGGTTGACTTTAATATAATTCTACATTCATAACCTTAAAAATGTGGATATTTGTTATTTAACTAGTTAATTTTAATGACCACGGAACAAAAACAATTTTTTTTACCTTACCTTTATAGATCATCACAAAAATTAAACAGTAAAAATCAGTAATCACAGTGTAAAAATATGACTAAGATCAACAATAACGATAGATGTAATCAATACAAAACATTATGATTAATGACATTTTAATGATCTATATTAATTTAAGATGTAAAATTATATTTGATGATATAAATGTATGATAAACCATAGAAATAATACGAATAACTGTATAAAAATTCATAATATCGATTAATTATAAAAGAGTAAATTTATTATATAAGTATAGATAATTTCGCAAGTTTTATCGTAGGTATAACTATTTTATCTAAAATTTATTTTTTTTTGTGTACCCATAAGGTAGAATACAGATAAATTTCCGTAAGTTTCACATATCCCTGCTATCGATTGAAAATCGGACACAGATGGCACTCGGATGTGGCAATATTGCAAAATTCCCAATAGTTTTCTAGAAAGTTACAAAGAAATATAAAAAAAGCTGAACGTGTCGGTGAATTTATTACAAATCATGTTAGATTTTCAAGATGAAAAAAAAATATTTTATAGGATTAAAGTATTTGACATTTTATGTACCTTATACTTATTATAATCAATAGGGTTATTATATAAATTACGGTATATTATGAAAGTATAATGAATAGAACCAATTTGAGTTGACCATTAATTTTAATTTTTTTCATTGTCCATCTGATAATATTCTATAAACTAAAATTATATAAGAAACCTCTTGAATAATTACAGCTTAAAATTATATAACCTTTATAGAACAATTGATGTACAATAAAATTATAGGTGGATATACGTCTCATAGCAGAAGTTTAACCTTCTATATTATCTCTAACAAAATACAATAAGCCGGTTTTATCCATAGCAATAATAACATAGTAATACATTATATTAGTATAATATTTAACCATAGCTAGGGTTACTATTACTTCAGTTAACCATTTGCCGTATAAGTGTTTGGTATAAAACACTGTTATTATGTAGTGGAATTTTGGAAATAAACCAAATGCCAAATGTATTAAGAACAATTTTCACACTTTTTATGGCAAGATTTACCATTAAGATAATAATCCGATACTATACTATACTCGTACGGCTCAAAAAATAAGCTAAAATAAAATATATATGTAATAAAAGCATCAATGAATATTTAGTAATATAATCATCGGTTAATCTTCTCAAACGTTTCTTACAAGTTAACCCAACAACTTTAAAAATAGAAAACCTTTTTTTTATCCTATCACATTAATTACATAGAAAAATAATGGGTCACATAATATTTGTAAAAAAAAAAAAAAAAATTACATAGAATATTTCTTGGAATTAAATGATAATCATTTTCAAACACAACTTAAGTATACACACGAACCTGCCAGTAACCTAACAGTATAATGGACTACTGCAGCAACGTGCTGCAAAGAATTTCATAAAACCACCCATCATAAAAACGTCTCAAAGTTTAATTATGATAATGCTTACGAAGATAACATCAAATGGTTTAATTTTTTTGTTTTTAAATATTACCAGAAACATGCGATTGCCCAAAATTTGATTTATGCGTAAATCTAGTAAAACAATTAATGTTGTACAAAAGTTTTAATTTTTTTTTCCTCGCCGCTACACAATATAATATTATTTTAGCAATATATTTTATACCTATATGGATTATGTGTACACTGTATTATGAGGTCGGTTAATAAAACCGCCTCGTAATTGAATATTGTACTGTACTATAATAATACTATAATAATAATCATGGTACACCATGGTAGGTACCTGTGCAAATAAAACAACGGGGACATTTACAATTAAAATTGCTGTCATTTTTGGTAAACGAATATACGGGCGAATGGTGTACGTAATTATTAAAATATATTATGAAAAACTTACCATAAAATATCTCTGACACTCGGATTGAGTGGATGATACAACTGCAGTCACATATATTATACGAGTGGAATAAAAATTATAATTTGTAAAAAAAAAAAAATATAGCGAATGACCCATATTAAATTGTATTGCATCTTACGAACAATGTAAAACATTTCCAACTCCAGCACTACCTCTCAGGATCTAATTATCTGGGATTCGTCGTAAGTATAATAATTATTTATTCGCAACGTTTCTCAACTAACAAATTATGATCTCGTTTGTATATGCTAAAAACACCGTCTTACTAGCAAACAGTCAACACTGTATTACACCTTGCACTTTTGCCACCTGTTTACCCGTTCGGTATTTATTTAGGTTAATTACTAATCATCAAATATAAGACGCACACTGTAACAGAACGACTTTCCTCACATCGCTTTGATGGTATTAACAAATTCCTTTAAATCAGTCAAAACTCAAGGCTGAGTAAGCATGCACACATAAATACTGTTATACTTATTATACAAGTATGATCACACGGCGACATAGATAGGCAATATAAAGCTGCTCTTATATTAGCTATAAGTACTTACCTAACATCAGTTTGTTAGTTTTGTATAATGTAATTATAATGTCATATGCCATTCTTAAATGTCTTGACTTCATAAGTAATGAAAATAGTTATTATAATGTAAAATATGCGTTATTTTTAACAAAAATAATAGTTTGACCTACCATAATACTTATTATAGCTAAATAAATAAAATTATTAAATATTCAAGGTGAACTCGAAACCTAGTAGGTATAGGTTAGTATACAGTAAAACATCTTATCCGGTGTTTTCTTATACAACTTACATAAATTATTATTTTATTAATAATAAGAGGGTATAATTATATAGGTATACTATGATCAAAAAAAAAAAAAAATGATGTAAAGATAACTATTGACTATAATATTTTATAGGAAACATTAAAACAAGAATATTATACACAACTGGTGTATGTGTAAACTGTGCTACCGAAAGACTTAGATTTTAGTATTTACCATATCTATTAACTATTAAGGTTTATACATGTAAAAAGTGTTTTTTTTTTTTTTTGACAACATAAAATTATTTTGAGAAATTAATTGTTTGTATGAATTCAATTTCCAAAAATTGCAGTATAATGTGAATAGGTTTGTTACATGATATTTTTCAATTAGTCTATTGTTAAATATTGATAGTTATTATTGTAAGGGAATATGTTCTGTATTAGAGTACCATCCCTGCCTATGATGTATATAAGTACAACATTTCTGATTCTGATATTATTCGCTGAGACGTGTATATTGTATTGACTTTGGTTTTAAATTTAATCATAGGTACTTTTGATCCCGAATATCATGTTGAAATTATAAATCGTAGTCCTTTGAAGTTTCTTGTGGAATAATTTTCGTTGTTAAATATTCCTCACCCTTTTCTAAAAATGTTTTCAGATACACGATTACTTAAACGTTGGTGAAATTTGAACACGACACGAGTGCAAAGCAGAGGAAATAAATACTGAATAAAACAATGTTGTTTTGGACCGACTATTCATAAAGGCCAGCAGATGTGTACGTACCCATACAACCAGCGCGCGCGTGGAGAATAATTTATCCCATTTCGACCAGACCAGAGCTGCTGAAAAAATATCCTTTTTCGTGAAAAATGGTCTTCTCCGTCGTCATATGCATACCAAAATCAAATATTCGCGTGCCACATCGTTTTCAAAATCGTAAGATACATCCGTGGCGGGAAGCCTCATAACCACACGCCAGTATGTCTGCAGATATTATACTATTATCTTTATGCATCAATAATGCGCCACGTCTCGAAATCATAATATTATATACATTATCATTATCATACATTATAATATTAAAACACGAAACCCGATTGCGAACTACAAGTGGAATATAAACTCGCCAATGACCGAGTGGTAAAATGATGGGCAGGTACAATGCGGTAACAGTGGTTGTACACCGTGCAACGTGCTTTACATAATGATATTATTACTATTATCGTTGACGGATGCACTCGAGAATTCGAAACTGTAGATCGTCACCGATTTGTATGCAACACGCGTGTGTATATGCGTATAAGACGGTTGCAACACAACGTATTATACACGCCGACCGCAGACACGTCTTAGTAAAAGTGGACCTATAGGTACATATACATATTACATGTATACGTAGCATGTACACGCCAGACGTGTGCAGTTTTTTTCATTCGTTTTCTGTACGTGGACGTTTTTCGGTGTTCATCGGAGGTCTTTTTTTTTCGCCAATTTTACTATAAGATTTTCTTCGTTCCTGTTGTTTTTCAAAAAAATACTATTATCGGGCAGAAAAGCAGCCAATAGTGTATCCATATTACGCGTACGGTTAAACGTTTTGCCGGCGGCATCGATAATTTTATATTGTTTTGCTATCGGAAACCTTTGGTGCAAAATTCACTATAATATTAGGTATATGTATTGGCTATTATTATAGTCTATAACAATAATATGTATGAGTAAAAAAAAAAAAAAAATTAAAATTAAATAAAACGATGTAATATCGAATTTTATGGAACACCGCCGTCCGCGTTACAACAAGTGAACACCCTTGCAGAATGCGACTGCCGTGATGGCCGACGTTCAAAAAGAGTTTTAAAACGTGTTTTCGAGCTTATAATATACATATATTCAAGCTAATTGTTTCGACTATCGTATCTCTTGCAATGTTATTTATATACCCGGTCACCGCCACCGTCTACTTCATTAGAAATTCAGGTACCCTAAGGTAACACGAAAAATTATTCACGAATGTAATTTAATTCTTTATTATTATTATGATACGGACAACGTCGTCGTAAAGCTATTGAAGAGTTCAAAAAACCGGTAGCCAAAAGTAATAACGATTATGTTGTTAGATGTATTTACATGAACAACAGCTTAAAATAATATACTAATATTATGCACTATGATAATAATTATAATCGCTCATGCTTATATTGTGCTAAATTTAAAAGTTTCACCAGACATTGCACTGGCTCACTCGCTCACTGTATTATATTATTTATGTGCGTATAACATGAGAATGTTACCCAAGTTACAACATCTCATTAATGTGAATAAAACCAGACAAAATATTGTTGTGCTAGTAATAATATTATCGTAATTTTAAAACACAAATATTTTATGTGAATCAAAAGATTAGCAATGCTATATAAATTGTTTAGCTTTTCAGATGATTCACAAAATATAATATAGTATATTAATTGGATAGTATCATAATATAAAATATAGCTATTACTTATGATGGCCAAATAAATCCAAAACGCGAATTTTTCACGATACTATGTCAAAATGTTATATTTCGTAATTTGTCTATTCATGAACAACCTAATTTGGACTGTCTTAAATAATAATAATTATAAAATAAATATTATTATTCAATTATAATTAAATGCAATTAAATACGCATAAATAATAATACATTTAATTTAATGATATTATTAGGTATGTTAATAATGTTAATTTAAAAATCAAAAAAATTAGTCATCAGTAAATATAATTCTAAAAAATACCACAAAAAGTAAATAGTTTTGAGGTACCTACATACGTGATTAATTATAATATAATGATATATAGTTATAACCCAACATAAATATTATAGTTATATTCTCTAGTACCTATGTATAATCACAGAACAATATAATAATATAACGACTAACGAGCATAAAAAATACGATAAAAACGATAAATTAACTGCGTGTGATCATTAATAATCATATAATCATAATAAGAGTCACTACAGCTTTGTCAAACAAGATCAGTCACAACAAGGTTGAAAATTGAAATATGAAATTTTGCTAAGTATCGTGGGCAGTTTTTCTCAGACATTTCCAAGATTTGTTCGATTTCTATTTTAGACGTAACAGATTTAACGTAGAATGTATGATGTACAAAACCTCTCATATTATTTATTTAGTGAAATACATGATTTTATTTAGCAGTAATTTTTTTACTAGTACATTTATCTTAAGTACTAAGTAGTGTATAATATTAAATTAAATCTGATTACAGATTGCATTTCTGTATTTAAAAGAATATAATTATTTATTGAATCAAAAGCGTTATAATTTTTAAATTATCAATTTTCCGTCTTTCCGGAAAGATCAACATTTAACACGATTTGTATTCAATATGCAACATTTTAAAATTAAATCATATTAAATAATATATTGAAATGTAAAATACTTGTTCATCGTATAAATGTATCATCGGAAATGATAATATACTAATTTAACACGATGACGAGTAAAAATGAAATTGTATTATAGTAAATAAAATATATATATATTATGTGTGTTATACGTTTTACGTATAATTCGATTTAACGATTATTTAAACGACAAGAACGCCAATTAAAAATATTGTTTGAACATTAAACATGCAATTTTGCTTATTATATTATAATACGGTATGTTATATACGACAGCCGGTTACGAAAAATTTAAGCTTATTATAATTCCATTTCATATAGCTTGAAAAATACAAAGACTTTGCAAGCTTTTGGTAGTATAATTGGTCTGTATTATAATGTGTAGTATTATTACGACATGCTGTGTGTATATTATATTGGAAATGATGGTAACAATCAATTTTTTCGTTCTGGTCAAAAATATGATTTTTCTCTATAAAAATCTTATGGTGAAACCATTTGGTGTTCATTTTCATCAAAGAATCTATGTGTGTTTAATGTTTATCATGTATACAAGTAGGTTAGGTTAATATAAATTTTAACATGATATATATATACATACTTATTATTACTTACTGACAATCTCTGACAGTCGATTGCTATATATTATGATATTTTAACAGGTTGGCCCTTCCTAAAATAATAATAATAATAATAAATCCAAATAATTATACACTCAGTGATTCACCATTTTCATGATTATACTATTTTTAAATCAATAATGAATGATTTATTTTATTACTGATATTTGAAATTTATAAAAAATATTACCAACTCCTTAAAATATTTTTCATTGTTGTACAATTTAACGACAGAACAAACTTCTATTTTTCAAATGAAAACCCACTATAACTAATGCAATTTCTTTTTCAATGTTGATAAGCCGAGTTTAAAACTTAAACAAGTTGTTCAGTTAATAAATGTTTATATTAAGGATAAAAGTCTAAAAAATTGTTTTACAGCAATTTAAATGTATGTAATATCGGATGTAGAGATATATTATAAACTTGCGCCAGTTTCATAAACTAAAATATATTGATATTATATTAATATAAATAACTATCAGCTTTAAATTATTATAACCCCGATTACATAATCCTTAGTACGCAAAATTAAATAAGCTACTCGTTCAAATTTTAATTTTGTTAGTTTGTTACGCACAAATTATCCGTTATATAATTAATATTTAAAGGTAGGGGAGTGATGTAGTTGTATAAACAGAAGCTTATATCTCCAAAGTACACTTTTTAAACAGTACAATCTGATAATTTAAAAAAGAATCATTAGCAATGGCAAGGAAATTTTTTGGGGGAAAGTAGTAGTAATAAGGTTAATGTGCAAGAAAAAAAATAAGAGCTCTTACCAGTGGGCAAGACTGACAAAGCATTAAATTGCACCCGTACTTGTTGTTTAATAAGGATACACAAAATATTGTTAATGCTTATTAATTGTAAGCAAAATTTTAAGCTATTAGTTCTTCAAATTGAACTATACACTGTTTGATAAAAAAAAATTTCTTCACATAAAAAGATTAACCTCGAGATTAACGTACATATATTTTTTTTCAATACGTTAATTCTGTGAATTACAGTGAATTTTGGTATAATATTGGGTATATTATACGATTTTCGATTGATTTAAGATATGAATGGAAAATACAAACGTGTCAAGTGCTTTCGTAATATATATCATGGAACCGCGACATTTCGGTATTTTTTGAGTGCCTCCTAATATAAACGCAGTGTATTCATTATGCTAATCCGGTTCAACTGATGAATAAAATAAAAAAGCTAATTTCAAAGTCTCATTGGCTGAGTTGAGTGTACCACTTTTATACTTAAACATGTACAATACATAATATATAGGTACAAGTCACAGGTCCTTAAACCTTATCAAAAAAAAAAAAAAAAAGAAATATAAAATAAAAAACGAAATAAAATCGTCACGTAAGCCCACTTGCGGAGGCCCACTCTCAGTTTTTATCTGGCCGCAATTATTTTTATTTTTCTGCTCACGCGTCGGAAAACTCCGACCAAGCAACGCGTAATCATTATAACTGGATGACTGAAGACGTACGCGGACCTTATTATATCGTCCGAGAATTTTCCGGCACACCCGGCGCGTCCATCCACGAAGTTACAAACACACATACACGCACACGGATTCGTATATAAGTAACGTTGTTAAAACTTACACAGCTGCAGGACCTGTGAATTGTGGAACGCTTTTCTGAAATAGCCCTTTTCAACACTGCTCCGGCCGGGGCCACGGCGAAACAATAACAGTAATATCGTTAACGACTTGTATTATATTCCTTACGCCCCGCGTTTGACCGTTAGATAAATTGCACGTGCTTGTTTTAAAATTGAACGCAGGACACTCGTATAACTTTTTCACCGACACCATATATATATATATTATTCTCGGGTAGACGAGTTTTAAAAATGGTTCCAGAAAATATGAGAGTGCCACGACGATGATTCAGAAATATAATATTGTCCTTAATAAGTCATTACTAATTACTATCATTGTTATTTTTTATATCCTAAATCGACATCACGTAGATAAATAATTATTTTTATGATCTCATCATTGTTACGAAATTATCTAGTGAGACGGTAATGCAGTACCCAGGTATACAATATGTACAACATGTGTGTACACGGTAGACACCAATCCATTTCACGAAACCTTAAAATGACCGTCAATAGATGGTAATAGCTTCGAAAAAATCTAATAATAATAACGATATTTCGTAACATCATAATCAATCAGTTAGATTCGTTTTATTAGTCGAAAACGCAGCAAACACACTGTCCTGCAAAAATTACTAATATAATCCACTAATCGTACAAGAACAATGAAGTGATATTCTTGTTATTAAAATCATATTTACGTTTAACAAGAAATACGTGTAATTTTCAATGAAATAATGATGGCATATTACTGTTGAGGTTTTTGAGTTCTTTTAGGAAAACAAAATATCATAAGACAATAACCGTATATTCTCCACAGACCACATATATCTACAACGTATTAATACATATTATTATAAACTCGAATCGCGATGACCGTCTCCCGGGTTCCCGCGCGCGTACTAAAAAGTAAAAAGAGAAAATCCAACTCGTGTTCGTATAATTTTAAGCGTTGAACTCACGTCTAATGTATTATGATGAGTAAAATACAAGCATATATAAATAATCTGTGTATGTGTGTGTGTGTGTTTATATTATACGACCGGTATATATCTACTACGGTGGTACGAGTAAATCGTTCCTCTCCTGCACCCCATCACAATAATATGTCTACAAAAATATATAATAAATATATATACTTTTTACACGGAGTCGCTCTCCGTAAACAATAAAAATAATTACACGACATAATAAACCCCCCACCGCGGGTATAAGCGATTCTTGTCAAGTACTTATGTATTTTTCGAAACGTACCTATATTATACGCGCATACTAAATTACTATATGAACGTAGTTAATTTGAAATTATGTAGGCGCCTATATGTGTTTCTGTGTGTGTGTGTGTGTGTGTGTGTGTGTGTGTGCATATGTGTGCGAGAGCTGCAGTTAATATTATACACACAGTTTTTTCATATTTTTGTGGTTACGCGCGATAATGAATGCTATGTAATAATAACCGACGATACGAACCATGTCAGAGATTTGATGATGGGTAAGAGGGAAGAGGGTTGACTGGCGTATACGTGCCGCGTGTGGTACACTACATTATAATGTAGTTCGAAATGCGGTCGTGATATGTATACACCGCCGAGACGGCGATATTATCATAAACTTACTCGACTAAACCCAAAAATTATACGATTTTTATAATACGAGGTATACACGATTAACTCATATATTATGAATAGCGTCTATAATACGAAGCTGTAATATCAAACTTAGAATAATTAAAATCAACAATTTAAACGGACGGTTAAATGGACAAAAACTGTCGTCTATAATAAAGATAAAAAAA
>VUJU01001643.1:0-46919 GCA_009835225.1 Aphis craccivora
TGAAGTTGAAAAATCATAAAATTGTTTGTGTTTATAACTAAGGATTAAAATTACAACACTAAGTTTTCCATAAGTTTTCCTTCAAGTAGCTATAGAGAAAACTCGTAGCATAATTATAGGAAAAATTTTAAAAGCGTTTGAATTTTAAATTTTTACAAAATAGCGTAACAATTACGATTTATCCCAAACGATTTTAAATATTTGTTATTATTCAAAAAGTATAATAAGTCGTAGATACTTTAAAATTTTACCAGTTATTAAGATTTGCGTTTTCTTTACGTGATTTAAATTTTAAAATATTTTGACTTTTTTTGAGCTATTTATAGACAACTGAAATTTTCAATTTTTCTGAAAAATATTTTTTGAAGTGTTGATAAAATTTTTTTGGCCCAATAAAAATACTTGAAAATTTAATACAAAGTTCCTCATAAGTTATTCTTATAGTGATTAAAAAATTATAAGAATACATAGGCANAATTTTTTTTATTAGCATTTGAAGTTCAAATATTGACAAAAATTCGTCAAAATCATGAATATTTGCAAATTATTTTGTTGGTATAATTCATAAAAATGTTTGTATATGTAGCTAAGAGTTGAAAATTTAATACAAGATTTTTCATAAGTATAGCTTACATTAATTATAAAAGGACTTCAATTTTGGTGTATTCAGACCTTTAAAACATAAACCACCTTTTTCACCAACCACTGGAAATTATATCCTAGGCTAATAAATCATCTCCGTTCAGAATTGTTTTTCGTATACAATGATACCTATCATTGGATTCAAATTTAACCCTCCTATAATATATAATAATGATCCATACGCAGTGTTGAATCCAGGTATACTTCAGGGGGAGCGAATGCCCCCCCTGAAATTTCTTTCGCTCCCCCCTGACAAACACAACTTTCAACAAAATGTACCTATTTATTAAATGTACAATACTAAAATCACGTATCACCATTCACCAATGAAAAAAAAAGTGAGCCCCCCCCCCCAGAGAAATTATCTGGATTCAACACTGTCCATACGGCACCTTATGTACAGCACAGCGGTACCCACTTACCCACTTTTTTTAAATTTATCTTATAAGACTAAATGTTAACAATAAAATAACACTACACGATGTAAACCAAATTAAGGACACTGTAAAAATTACTTTTCGGTTATCCCAACTACTTACCTGTCGATGCCACGATCGTCGTCTTCGGTCAATCGCGACTACATAACCAAATAACTATAATTTAATAATTATTACGAACCGTTGTTAGCAAAATTATGGGCATCGGTTTTTTTAACCCTGTGACCACGGACTATAATCCGTGCTTGTGACCTACCTTAGGTGGTGTAACACCACTGGTGTTGCATAGCAAATCGAGGGACATTTTCGTTTTGACTGTCGGAGCGAGCACAGCGAATAATTTGGTTAAATTCATGAAGTGTCAAAAGCACGATAATCCATTTATAAGTGTTTAAAAATTGCATGGCTGAACATTTTCCTCCTCGAGTTAGTTATATATTAATTTATTAAATAAATGACAAATTCGTGTTGGTCGAGACTTTAGGAAGGTAGTCGAGATAACGGGATTGAGACTCGTGGTAGTCGGAATAACCGAAAAGTACCCACAAATTATCAATACAAAGGTAAGCTCCAGATTTTTTTTTTTACCTTTAATCATATTTTAAAAAATCCTATAAACATATTATAGTTAAGACGAGTGAGACTAGAGACGGATGCTTAAAGAATAGACTTTACATCCCATCCAAATTTTGTCTTTGTATTTTTTTTTATTAAGCGAACTGTCCACAGCATTTATTGTCATTAGACTAACAAGGCATAGCAGATAAGATTTATAAATTACATAATTACTTGCAAATAAATGGTAGAAGTAAGTTGACAGTTTGACATTTGATCTACAGATCTACCTGATCTGGTTGATTAGATACCAACAATTTTTTTTTTTACTAATTACTATTATTAATTAATAGGTAATTACTTTCATATTTCACATACGATTTTTTTTGTTTATACTTTAGGTACCTACTTAACATATTAAAATATACGTGCATTTATACGATAATCAATAAATAACATTTTTATATTTGTAAATACCTAATTTTTTAAATAAGAACCTATTTCTAAAAAAATAAAATAATAAATATCAAATGTATTCAAAAACACAAATATTTCTTTATATCGAATGCTATTCTAAGTCTAGATTTATAATAAATTATATAATATAAAAAATAAATACATTATGAAACCAAACAGGTACCATAAGCAAATTAAAATTGTTTAGAACGTTCAATTATATTATGATAATGCTATATATTATAGGTACTCACTGATGTTATAATTTAAAATAACAGAAAACTCGATAGGGACGTATAATACTCGTAATTAATAGCAATAAATAAATGACTTAATAGTATACTTACAACAGGAACAGTTTAGTAATTCACCTAAAATGGCCTTCTCCTGAATTTCTATTACTAAATAGTTGTGCACTCCAATTCAACAGGTCGACGTTAAAGTGTATATGTGTAAATGCATATAAATATTATAAGTTGTGTGTCAATATTACAATTATTGTGGTGATCTATCTCTATGTTGTCGCACATTACTTACACGATCAATAATTGACACCTCCTACGAAAAAGGACGTAACTCAATTTTCATAACTTTTTAAGAGAGCGTTATAATTTTCTGAATTAAATTCTTATTCCTAAGGTCACGGTTTTTAAATTTTTTTTTCTAGTTGGGCTTCATTTTTACTGGAGCATGCTAGAAAATGTTTTTTTTTTTTTATTACCTTTTGTTGACCTAAGTCTTTAAGTTACTTCTTTTTTTTTAGACTATTAAGACGTAACTCAAGTTATACGTTCTTATTCCCTGATAAATCAAATAATAGGACTTTATAATAATATTATATTATTTAATTTATAATATCTTTAGCAGAATTGAGTTAATGACGTTTTCGTCGATAATAAAGCAAAAAAAAATTTTATCAGATTATGAAATAAACTGAAAAATGAAAAAATTGAGTTACGTCCTTCTTCGTAGGAAGTATTCATGGTGTCCTCGCTTTCGGTTAGTTGCATATTACCTATATAAAGGTGTAATCATAAAATAGTAATGTCTTCGCTCAGTTTTGTACGCAATGATTTACTATTGAATTCGAATTTAATACAAACATTAAATTGACCTAATTGATGACAAGATGGGTGTACTCGACGCTTATAGTAAAACAGCAAAGCTTTTACTATACTTATTAATTTTTTGAATTGAAAAATAACGGTAGGAGGTATTTACTATTTAGGCGGGGATTGTCGAACCATACCTACACTCATGATTGTCCAAACCAAAGTGTTTAAATTGCACTAGAAATAAGTTTTTGAATTGCAACAAAATAATAAAAACATAAATTAACAATAATTCTAGGACCTAGAAAATTAAAAACCTAGAATCTAAGTGATTAAGAAAATTAATAGAACATTTTTACTTACACTCCCCTATATTAAGCGTCTAGGTACTTGAAAATCTATTAAAATTTAAAATTGAAGCTTTTTTTCTACTCCCGAAAGTGATGACAGACAAAAGGAAAAAAAATCATAATATTGTAGAATCAATATATTCATCACTCCGCTCATAATTTAAAACTTGATCATAATAAATAAATATTAACACGTGCCTACGTTTACAATACCTACTATATATAATACAATACAATACATAATACGTATATTGTATACAGCGAATTTTGTTGTCCTTAAAAACAAAAAATGTATATAGAATGTAAACAAGTCAATAAACTGCGTCCCTAAACAAGACACAGATACCTACATAATAGTTAATATCTACGTAAATTGAGGTACGATTATTTTTGAAACAGAAACGTATGTAAATTGCATTTCGGAATATACCATTTATTTATAAAACAATTTAAAGATAAGTAATAATTTACGATGTAGATAATATTATTTTGACTAATAAAATATTACTAATTTATCAACAGCCTTAATGTACATTTTATCATAGCTCGTGACGTTCGTGAGCTTAGTCTTAGTGTATGTAGTAGCTTACCAGTGTTATTTTTTAATTTTATATAAAAATAATATTATAAAAACCGATAGAGAATTAATGAAATGTTATAAATGATTGTTGGTTGACAGTTTCAAACTTCGTTTTCGTGAATTTTTTAAAAATAATATTCAACAGCGAGCCTTGACTCTTGCACGGTTAAAATATTAAATACTCGTGCTTAGTACTATGTAGGTAAGTTTTGTTTTAAACTTATTCATAGGCGAAACTACGGGTCAGGCTAGTCAGGCCATGGCCTGACCTAATAGGTACTGACTAAAAATTTGTATATATTATATATCTTAATAATTATTTATGCCTTATAATTAATAATATATTAATACATGGAAACGTATACATTTTTACCTTTTATATAATACTATAATATAATATAGTATATAGGTACAATTGGTACAAATGATGATTATAATATAACATAATAAAGTGATTTTTTAAAAAGTAGGGACGGCGGGATACATAAGGTTATTTAATTTTTATCTGTGAGCAACAGTATACCTACCATTGCTAACAAAAACAATTCTGAGTGAAGCTCGGTGGATAGCATTACATTATCAACAATCTATATTTTGTTAAATAGTAAAATAAATAAATAGGTACATCTAAAATACAAATGTAGTTAAAAAATATTATGGTATTATTCAATATCATATTTTTTGTTCTTAATTAATATAGGTTTTCTGGTAGAAAATGGCGTCCGTAATTATTTAATTTTATAAAATCGTGAAATCGTACGGTTTTTCTCATTTAACCGTTTTTATTTTGAGGACCGTTTTGAAAATCAAAAAATTACCTGTCTAAAGTACCAGCTTAAGAACATTACCTTTCAGAAAAGATGCTACACTTGATACTTTTGAGCAAGTTTAGGAAGAGAAAAAGTGTTTCCAGAATAATAAAGAAAAATAAATAAACATCATTGTAAAACAAATACATTCCTCGCTTCACTCAGAATCTAAAATTCCTAATAATATATTTATTTAAAACTAAAAACTTTATTTTTGGCATCTAAAATTTGTGAAATTTTCCATTAATATATCTATTATTATAAATTTTTATTTATTATTAAATATTTAAATTGTAAAAAAATATTCATTGTAATATATATCTATATGCATTAAACAAAATTATGATATTGAAAAGTTGTTAATAAAAGTATTTTTTATACTTTTCATTTGGCCTGACCTAATAAAGGTGTTTAGTTTTGCCTTTGAACTTAATAATAATAATATTTGTATCGATAGTTATGGTGGTTAGAATATAAGTTATAACGTATAACCATTGAAGATAACATGTTCACTAAGTCAAGTATCTATTCTAAATTACAAATTTCTTATATTAAAACATTTGAAACTTTTCAAGATAAAAAAAAAAAATGCAAAATAAATGTGTGAAGATTGCTAGAGATTTTACCAAAATTATAGAATACTTTTAGCAATATATAATTTAAAACAAGAATTAAAAAAAAATATTGTGAGTTAACATAGTAAAAAACAGAATATAATTTAAGTTTCTCCATATGCAATATTTTAAAGTGCTATGCAATTCGGGTACTATATTATTTGTATATTGTAGATATTATATTCAAAAGTTGTTCAAAATTATATCATAGATTAATATTAGTCTTACCTATGTTCTTCTTGTTTTCTGCTACCTTTAAAGATTACAAAATGCTATTTGAATACATTTCAAAATTTGATTATAGTACAAAAATTTAAATTACAATTCTGTCCTATTCAACCATATGCTGATTTTTAAAAGAATATTTATAATGCTATATAATATATTTGCCTTCTATTGAAATAAAAAGTGAAAATTTCACCCAGATCAAAATTGGTACAGTAAAAACAGATATTGTTTTAACACAATTTTAATTGAAAATAAAATCAACAAAAGAGGATAATAAAATCTATTTATAGAATTGAAATCTAATTGTTTTATGTTGGCTTACATTTTTAATGCAATTAGGTCAAACTTGTATAATATATACTACTTCCAACCACCTACACCTACACTGCAATAAGACTAAAAACATTAAAATGTAAAGTGTATTTGATTTCTGTAACTCAAAATATTAATTATTTAATGAATTCATAATGATCTTATTATGATTTAATGGTCTATAATTATTCCATTAAATTAATTAATTTTATCAGTACAACCAGACTCATGACGTTAAATACATTTTTGTTTTTTTTAATATCCATTATATAACGTAGATTTAAATAATAATTAGATGATTAGAGACAAAAGAATGTATATAAATATCACTAGTACAAGTACTGAAATATTATCATATTTAAAAATTCAATACATATTTGATATTATTATAGATATGATCACAGATTATTTCAGTTAGTAACTCAAATGTAAAATTCACATAACATAATATTCTAGTACACAATTCAAAAACTAAATTTAATTATTAAAATATAATAATTTATTTTCTTTTGGTGATAAATTACACTTTGTACAGTTAATTATATAAAACAATACATCTACATTGATTACAGTAATAAAAAAAATTATTATTGCTAAAAAAATAGTCAAATTTAGATATTATATTCAAATTACAATTTATTTTATCATAATGAAAAAAATTATTATATTATGTATATATATGTATTATAATAACATAATTTATATATAATAACAATAAGAACTACATTGGCCAAATGGTTTTCAATTTCAGTGCTTATCATTTTAAAACGATGTGAAAATGAATGCAATTTTTATAATTTAAAAAATATAATTTAATATTATACATTAAGACGTATATTACATATTATATTAACTAATAGAAAACCAAAATTATCAAACTGAACCATAATGAAAAAACAACACTATGAACAATGAAATATTACCTAATATTTGTATTGTTGTACTATGAGTCTTATAATTATAATAAAATACTCGTCTGATTAGATGTTAATTTTAAAATATTAAAATCAGGAATATAATTAATTTTATTTAAACATAATTTATATAAAAGATTCTACTGTGTTAATTTGTTTAATAAAAACAATTGGCATAAAATTTTAAAAAGTAATGCTTCAAAATGATTTTAGTCAATAGTATAAATTGTTTGAAAAATCATTTTTATGTTCTGAACTAATACCATTTTATAAGTAACAACTTTTTTCTTATCCAACAATCAAATTAGTTCAAGTTGAAGAATCAGTAAACTTAATGTGACTAATTATGTATGAATGAAAATTATTTTAAAAAATTATTTAAAAATTATATATAAATTAAATTAATAGGCAGATTTTAAATAATTAATTCAACTTAACAATTTCAAATCCACTTTTAAAAATAAAACTTAAGATTAATTGTATTTAATTGCCAAAAGGGTTGTTACAAGATTAAAAATAAAAAAGTAAATAATAACTATACAAATAAATTCAAAAAGATTGTTTACTAGTAGTTTTCATTTAACGTTTTTACCTTAGGCTAAATGAAAATTTATTTTCCTGCACTATACCAAAATGTGACCTACTCAAATAAATGTATTTTGGTATTTTATCTAGTCTACATTAACCTTATATAATCTATCTAAAAACACAACTAAATTAACATAACAAACTAAACTTTAAAATAATATTAATATAGCAACAATGCTTTAGTTATGATAACAAAAAAAATCTAAAACTCAATTTAATACTTATTATTTATAAATCGTATAAACAATAATGTTGTCACCGCAATTGAATTTTAAATTAATTTAAAAACTGTAGGTCACTCATTGGTATAGTGTTATTTTTTAATTTTTTTTAGTTTTTAATATAATAAAATGTATATCTAATTTACAATGCGTAAAAATTAATTTTTATCCACAGTTAAATGTCAATAACTCCATGATTTTAAACTTAAATCAGAATTAATGCAGATATAATAATTACTAACCCGAGTACAACTAAATACCACTTGTATGATTTTTGTCTAATTAAAAAATAACAGAAATGTATAAAAATAAGTGTTGCTGTAGTATGATTATAAAATAAATATAATTAAATTTTTAAAAAAAAAGAATATTTATATTCATATTTAGTTCTGTCAAGAATTTTAAATTCAGAGAAAGTATTTTTTGTAATTTGTTATTTAATACAGCATTTGTATAATTTTGGTCAGTTTAATGATAAATAAAATAAACTTAAGGAATGTTCTATGAATAAAAACCAAATAGCTTCACTTTAATTTTGTCCACACATTTTGGAAACAGTTCATTAGGTTAACAGATTAATTTTATGCCAATTAAAATAAAACAAAAAAAAAAAAAACAAAACAAAACATTACAAAGAATGACGGATTTAATGTTAAAATAATCTGTTACAATACATAAATCAAAATATTGTAAAATAATATTATTATAAGATCAATCAATAAATATGTTAAAAACTAAAGATATTTTTTTACTTAGAGTGATACCACATACACAATAGTTATCTCTATCTTAGAAACAAATATGGTAAACTTAGATTTAACAGTTTAAATTTTGTGTTGCTAATCTTAATATTTGATATAAGATTAATAATAGGTAAATATTATCAAACTTAAAGGTGGTCAAATTAACATCAACAGTGGTCTATGTATGTTAGTTTTTTATATTTTTTTTTAATGTAAAATATGACAATGTGAATATTACAATTTAAAAACGTTCAAATCTTGCTTTCAAAAAAAATTCTTTTTTTCAAGTTTTATAGTAGGCCAATTTAACATATATTAAAACTAATAACACAAAATTAGAACAAATTAGTCATGTTGTAGGTTTATAAGAAGGAGACTAAAAATGCGGACATGGCTTCCTCTCTATTTAAAAAATCAAGAAAAAAACTATTTTTGTACAATTTTGGAAAATATAATTTATTTTCAAAAAAAAAAAATGTTAAACCAAATGACATTTTAAGTTTCAGACCTCGTAATATGTGCTCATATTGAAAACACTTAAGTATTCAAGTGCACAAGGCATAGAAGAATGATCAATTGAGCACTTAAAATCTAATATTAATTATCCATAAAAATAAATAATTCATCTGTCAACAAAAAAAAAATTACAACAAATCTATTTACAGCAATTTTAATTACAATAAGGTACCTGTTTATATTAAGAAATCTGGATCACTATAGACGTTGTCGCTATCTTCAGAACTGTCTCCGCCTTTAGCTTTCTTTCGCTTATGATGGTGTTTTTTAGGACGATCAGCTTTTTTTGATTTATGTGATCGATGATGATGGTGAGAATGCTTGGATGATGGAGGTTTTGGAGGTATGATCGTCAATTTAGGAACCTTTGGTGTTGATTGCACATTATTCTGTAAAACAACGAAAAATATTATTTTAAAACATAAATATATTAAGTTCAGTACAAAACAGTTAAATATGATTTCTCTATACCAACTGTACATAACTAAAGTTAATTCTCACAATAAAACAATATTGTTTTTATTAAAAACTACTGTAAATCGCATATTTGAACTAAAACAAAGAGTATCTACACTATATGCAGATACATTGGTTGGTATAAATAACCACTGTCTCAACTGGTAACATTCTCGGTGTTGCACAAATTAACAGAATGACCCCCAACCATAAGACATATACATACCAAAAACTCAATGCTTCAGACAAAAATAGTGATTGTATATAATAATGCTTTATATTAAAATTTTAACCTTTCAAAATTAGAGAAAATTACATTTTTAAAATAAAAAACTAATTTATTACTTCTAAAATAAAGTGTACATCTTCTCTAAGACAAATAATTATAAATATACAATTTTCTATAAGTTAATTTAATATACACCTACCAAACCAAGGCATTATGCCAAAAAATTAAGAAACTAAATAAAGTCTAAATATCTTACACTTATTAAACAATAATGTAAGATCAATAGTTCAAAAGTATACAAGGCAGTTATTTTTAAATTTAAAATTAATATAATAAAAAACAAATGTTATTCAATGTTCATATCAAAATCTGGTTTTAAATAAATTTGATTTACTAAAATAGCTTATACTAATAAATGTAGGTGATACTTGAAACTTATAAAAAAAACTTTAAAAAACATAAGTCAAATCTACTTAAAAATAACAAGTTTAAATAAACCAAGTTGATAAGTTCTTTATTCTTATTAAATTTTCATTGATGATTAGAAAATTGTTTATACATAAATAAAACACTAATTTATTGTTTGTTAACAAGTACACTTAGGAATATTGAATTCCTTTACAAAAAAAAAAAAAAAATTAATTAATTTACTAAATTAAAATATTATATAAATTTGATAATTACTTGTTTTTGATATTCTGGCGATTCATAAGATACAGTAGAAACATCATTGTGATTGGGCGTATTTGGAATTTGAGTAGGAGTGCTACCTACATGATTAGTTGGTGTGGATGGAACATTCTTTGAGGCTTTAGGAGTCCCAGCATCTTCATTTCCTTCATCGTCAGGATCAAGATTAATAATTAAATGTTTTAACTGCAAAAATAAAATATTGTATAATATACTTTAAAAAAATATTATATTTTTCACACATACTTCTAAATAATAAGCAATCAATTCTGATTTAGCCTTTTGTAAATCTTCCGTATTTATTTCTAATCCATATTTAAGCTTTTGTATTGTAGCTTTAGGATTGAATTTTGAATTTGACTTTCTACTTAAATTCTTATCATACATTTTACTAGATTCTGATGGTGAATATTGAGTAATTTTTCTAGAGTATATATTTTCAATTAAAAATAATTCATAAATTAACTATTTTTAAAAATAAAGATCGAATAAAACTTACAAATCTGTTATCCCATAAACAGTTTTCAGATAAAGTTTGAGAACTAAAAGTAGAAGGCAACCTTGAGATTTAATTAGAACTTCTTGAAGAGTTGTTATATCATCAGGTACTCTATCTACGAGTGTCCCTTCATCTTCATCTTCTTCATCTTCAACACCTTCTACTTTATTAGATTGTACTGGTGCATTAGGATTAGGAAGAAGACCCTAAAAATAAATGTAAATAATACTTATATTTTTTTTATTTTTAACTTTAAATTTTTATAGTAAATTAAAATAATATTTTGTATAAAATTAAAATCATGAATTATAATTTATAATTTAGATATTATTTTAAAAATGTATAATGGAATACAACTTTGTTTTTCATTGAATTATACTAACCTCTCTAAAGGTTTGAAGCAAATTAGTTCCATTGACTGATATCATTGTATTAATGTGATGTATAATAAATAAAGGCTCATCTTGTGATTGAAATGGGAAATATGCTAAGTTATCGGCTAAGTATAACATTTGAGCTAAATTAGTTTTCTAGAAAAAAAAATATAATAAATAAATGAGATGAATTACTTCTTAATTTGTAAAAAACAAACTGTTAACTTACGCCTTGATCCTCAAATTGTTTTAAAATTGACAATACTAGAGCTCTACGTTGCTGTTTAGTTCTTAGTATAGAATAAAGACATCCATTTAAAGCACTTGGAATAGTGTCATTTTCTTTTAAACGATATCCTCGGACCATTTCACCATCGGTTTGTACAATACTTTGTAACTGAAATGACAATTTTATACCATTTTGAGCACCCATGTGGATAAATCCAGGGTACTTTTTTTCTATCTCTTGTAAATGCTTATCAGCACGACTGCTAACTGATTTCTCTGTGTCGGTACTCATACATATAAGATAAGGTACAATCTATAAACATAACATAAATTATGAATTTTCTGTAATTGTTTAATAAGTTTTATAGTTTGATTACCTGAACAGGATGTACAAGTCCTTGTGCTAGAATTAATTGTATAACTTTGAGTACAGCTTGCCGAACTTGAACGCTCGTATGTAAAAATGAATTTAATATTCCTTTAAGATATAACTGAATAACTGTACTAGCCATTCCAGAAGAAACATCACCCATTTCCTTTAAATTCTCTTTTTTAGACATTTTTGACCCTTAAAGAAATAAAGAATAACGTTAACTTTGCATCCCGTTAAAAATAAAAAAATAATAACTTACATTCTAAATCCTGTTTGATCATACGTTTTTCTTCTTCTTCCAAATATATTTCAATGTTATTCAAAATCTAAACAAATAATTTTATACAGAATATTTTAAAACAAAACTAGAAATAATTATATGTACACTTTCCATTTATAATAACTCAATTTTAAAATTAAAATATTCCCAAAATACATACTTGAGATTTCATTATATTTGCGACTTTATTGTTTGATAAAATATCAAGGTATGTGTTCATAAGATCTTGACATAACATGAAATCATAATGTCTAATACATATTGATCCAATTGCTTTTAAAGCAAATAATTTAGTGTCATCTTCATTTGTATGCATAAAATATGACATTATGTCATACACTAAATCTCTAATATTATCCTATTAAAATAAATAAAATATTAAAAAAAAAGAAGTGTATTGATTTTAAAATCTAAAAAAAACTTACTGGGTATGCATCACCATACACATCTTTGTCAGTAAAATCAAAGAATCTTAACATGAGCCCAATAATATAGATTGAACGACGAAATATTGGCCGTAGTGGTAGTAAACCTTCAGAATCTGTCTGTCTTTCTTGATGTAATTTTTGAAAATTACTTAAATATTCTGAAATAAAATATTCAGAAATTATAACAGTTCATCTCAATATAATTTTTAATCATTATTTATACTAAATTAATTCAAATTTTAGTTTCATTCCTTCAATAAATTTAAAAAGCTATAAAAATAATTTTGATACCATCAGTTTTAACTTATTTATTACACTTATGTAACATAAGTTATCTTACAAAAAAAAAAAAATAATAATAATAATAATAAAAATAATTATTTATATTTATTTTTGTACAAACATAATATTATTTAACACATAATCATCAGCTATGTATTTTGTTTAATTTAAATTTATTACAGCAAACAATAATTCACTTACTATAGTATATTCCAAAACAATCCCGAATGAGCTTAAAATTTCTTGTAACATTATTTACTACAGATCCAAGACATGAAATACAACTTAAAATCACAGTTTGATCATGCTTCATAATAAGTTTAACTGCATCCTCTTCAAGTTGGGATAAAAATATTTCGCTTGGATGTTCTATTAACGGAACAACAAGTTCAAGTGTCCTTGCAACACAACTAATAATTTGATAATCGCCTTGTGTCTATACAATTAAATAAAAAGTTAACAAACAGAGCATGTACATTGATCAGATAATGCAAATTATTTACCTGGCATTTTAAACTCAAATATGGTTGAAGAGTGAGAGAATGTGTAGCTAATAGTTGTGGCCGTATTTTGGCAAATAGATACAATGTTGTAAGACAGGCAACAAGCTGTTGTGATGTACCTCCACCACCACCATCAAGTGTTACAACATTCTCCACTAAACAGTCTACAATTTGCTTACAAGCTGTGAGTAAAGCTTTTGGAGGTTCAGTTGATACTTTTGCTGTGTCATCTTTGTCCTCTTTAGGTTTAAACAAACTTAATAATAATTGCTCAAACCATTCTAGGCCCAAATCTTTTGATGCTGCCACAACATCAGTTATGTTTAATACTTTCCTCAATAACATCTTTGTATCAAGAGTAGGCTTTTCTCGTACTGGAGTAAACCACATATTTTGAAACACTTCCATAACTAATTTTTTAATGCCATCTTCATCATTTACTCTTCGTATCATTTTTACACATATTTCTGGAATTTTTGAGTAGTCTGGACATTCAATACATATATCTTTCATGATTTTTATCACTCGTTTCCGTACACTGACACCTGTGTCTAATATCCGAGTAGATAACATGTCATAGTATTTATCTATTAATTCTGGACGACTTAAAACAAACTTTCCAACTAAATCAACAGCAGCTTCTCTAACTGAAGTTGAGTGATCTAGGAAAGAATGGCTTACACCCAACTGCATTTCTTTTAAGCCCAGAACACCCGGATCCACTTCAACAATCATTGTTAAACATTTCATAGCTTTTGTCCTTATATTTACCGAGGTTTCCATCAAAACTTTGATAATCTAAAATTATAAATTAAATAAATATAAGGTTAAATACATATTTAATATACACAAATAGTTTCCTTACATGCTTTAGATAAGTATCAAAACTTTGAGAAAATGGTCTTTTGGAAGCTAAATATCTTGCAACTAATTCAGCACTATCATAGTCAATATATGTTTGCATAACTTGTGTAGATTGATTATCGTAAGGATTGATTTTAGTTAACAAATATTCTTTTCTCTGATCACAAAGCCTTGAATTTTCAATAGCTTTATTTTCATCTACTCGAGATTCATTTTCTTTACTAGAATCACTGCTCTCACCATCATCTTCATCATCTGAACCTTGAATAAGAAGTTTAAAAATGATAAATAAATCCATTATTTTAATATTATTTAATACATACCAAATTTTTTTCGTGAACGTTTTTCTTTCTTTCTTTTTGATAAAGAATCCAATGATTTTCCAGCATCAGTATTATCTTGGTACCATTGAGCTAAATAGAAATGCCGCGCATGTCTTAAAGCTGGTTCTGAAAGACTTCTAATAGCCAAGTAATCTAAAAGGACTCTTTGCAAAAACTGTATTCTTTCCTCATCATTTTGAACTTCTTTAACTTCTTCCTGTAAAGAAGAATTATAATATATTATAAACTATATACACTGCATATATATATATAATATGCATGATACAAAATGTCTTAACATAACATGGTTAACAACAGCAGAATAACGTAAACTGACATCATGAATCCTATTATTAAATGCACTAAACTTTAGTTACCATTAAGATTAAACTATGTTTTTAGTTGGCATACCCCTTAAATATTATTTCATGAAGTATATGCAAGTCATACTTATATATTCAAATATTTCAATTTCAACATATTAAATATTTTTAAACCCTAGTTTTTCAGTTACAACAAATTATTATACACGGGTGAATATATTTGTTAGTGATTGGAAAAATTCTAAAAGAGTAGAGAAAAAAATATTCTGCTACCCATAATTAGAACAAATGATACCTATAAGAATGTAGAAAACAATTAACTATAGAGATGTATAACTTGTGAATGTAAAGTATGAGCTTTTGAATAAGGTTATGGAAAATAGATCAAGGTGTGAAACTGTGTCTTAAAAAAATCTTTTAATATAATTCTATACCAGGTAATCGACATTGGAACTAGTTAAGTGTATGAGACAGATTATAGTGAACAAAAGAAAATTGTCTGAAGTGTGCATGTATGCATAAGAAAGAACAAAGAGATATTACCAAAAAGGCATATAATATAAAAGTAATATATAATAATAAAAACACTCTTAATAATGACATGAAAATAGCTGGTGTAAGTGCAGTAGAAGTAGGATATTAAGCCCAATAAGGTGTATGCCCAACACAATAATTACAATCAAATTAAAATATATAGTATCATCAATACATACCATTAAATTACCATCTTCATCCTTCAGCTCTTCTGTCCGTATATCCATAATTATGGAATCAATAGTTTTTAATCTTAATTGAGATGTAACAGAATCTTTTCTGAGTCTAGCTGCTACAACACCAAGATAGTCTAAAGAGGCTACTCTGAGAGACATATCTAAATTTTTGTTAACAAAATTGGCGACCAACAGCCTTCCAAGTACACTAAGCATAAGTTCAGATGCTGGCCATTCTGGTTTATTAACAGTAGTCAATAGATCTTGAATGAAATTTTCAAATATTGGACGGTAATCAATTTCTTCACTTTTACTACTACATTTTGATAAAAACACATGCAAAAAACTTGATGCAGTTGAACGAGCAGTCTTGAATTTACTAATAATTAATGTATCAGGATCAAGCTAAAAAACAGTGAAAATAACATAAATAATCCAGTTTAAAATGCATGTCAAGTTATAAAAAGTATTTAAAAACCTTACATTCGACTGTTTATCTGCTAAATTAGATGGAAGTACAACCATGCATTGTATTAATTGTAAGACTAGAGCTGATAACATTTGAATATACTCTTCAGAACTAATTCGAAATGATTTTAAACTTCGCTTTGAACTTGGTAACCGTGCCATAGATGCAAGTATATCATCTAATAGTAATTTCCGGTGTTTGTCATATTTTGTAAATATCTATTCAAATAAAAATTTAATAAATTATTTTATTTTTATAAAATCCAGTAAAATTGATTTGAAATTATTTCTTTAAGAAGACGCCACACTCAAATGTTGTCTCAGTTTTAAAAATGCACCACATGGCAAATATTTGTTTATAAGAATAAATATAATGTATTTAGTTCAAATATTAGAGTGAAATGTCCAACTATCAAACTTCAAAGTGAAATATTATCAATTTTCTCTCATCGGTGTTTTACAATACTTGAGTTTTTAAGTTATAAACTTATGAACATGAAAAATATTAATATTTGAAAATGCTCATTATCTCCTTAAAAATAAAAGTTTTGTAAAAAACCGTCGAATGAACACGAATTAAGTTCTGAACTTTAAGCTTGAAAATAGGTAATATCACTAATATTTAAACTTAACATACAAAATTGGTTCAACTAAATGAAAATTGTCCATGTTGTAAATTTATAAGACAGATCCAACATGTTTGGTCATGACATATTCTCAATTCAATGTTTAATTATATTACCGTTGTAACAAGTTTTAATGCAGAAAGTTGTAATTCACTAATTTCTTCAACAAAAAAAGGCGAAACTGCCATTGATGAAGTATGAAGAACAGCTGTATCAGTAAGAGTTTGAATTTGTAAAAGTTCAGCCAAAAGTGAAACTACTTCTGCCAACTTGGTATATAGGGATAGAACATTTTTATCGCGAACTTCCTTTGGATGAGCACGTTTTTTACGTGCACTTCCTGTATAAGAATCATTACTCTTATGTATCCTATAACAAGAAAATAAATGATAGTTAATAAAGTAATAAAAAAAAATATAATTATAATAATTTTAAATATACCTGTAGACAGGATCAAACGCTGGGTAAATTGTATTATGTAGTTGATACTTTGTAAACATGACTACTCTGTCAATAACATCTTCCATGTAAACCTTTTTTTGCATTCTTGGTGAAGTTAATATATAAAGGGTAGTGAGGGATGCGTCTACAGCTCGCATAACTCTTTCCATTGCTAACTCCATCCACAATTTTCGTTCACATTCATCGTCTTCCTAAAAAATTAATCAACAAATTTTTATTAAAAATAAAATAAATAACAATAGTACTTTGATAGGTGATATATTTGTATTTGCTTACTGGATCAGCTATTGGTGATACCTTTGCACCATCTCTAATATTCTTTTCTAGTATGCTTAGTAGGCGAATTATTTTGTTTGACGGAATTGATTCCATAGCGCCTAACGTCTTAAGTTTAGCCGATTCACTACATAATTCTTGTAGAACATATTTTGGTATTAAAGCTTCTGGTGGGATATCATTTTCCCCTATTAAAATAACAAATTTTAATTCAGAACAATTATTACTACTACTATTAATAAAAATATAATATTATCAATTACCAAAATCTAGTAATGAATCCATTTCTTCAGTACTTTCAAATACTTTTTCTATACATTTGTTGAACTTCTGATATGTATTAGTTTCCATTAGTTCTTCAACGGATAACTTTTCAACAACTGGTACAAATTTTCTTTCAACTTTCCTTAGTTTAGGTTTTATAATACATTCATCTAAATTATTTTGAAAAAGAACATACAATTACTATTTTAAATGAAATGTTTAAATATGTACAGATATTTAACTAAAAATAGTATTAAGATAATTGTTAAAACTGTTTTAAGTCCAAATCTGAAAAATAAATAACTTGAATCATAATTACTTTCGTCAAAACTATTATTTTTGTCAGCGGCTTCTGATTGTTGGGCAGCTCTCTTTCTTCTTTTAATTCTCTCAGTCAATGATACACCAAAATCATTTGGATCAGAACTTTCATTTTCAACTTGGGCTGGAAAACTTCTTTTATCTATTATTAAATAAACATATCACATTTTGGTTAAACATTATGTAACAAATAAAATTTTAAGCAAGTATAGATATGTTATAAAACTTATAACAAAAACATAAAAATTGTAATTAAACTTTGAATATAAAGCTCAACAAAAAATATAGTAATATTAAGTTACAATAAATTAACATTATTAAAGCACTCAGATTTTCAAAATAAAGTGATACTTTAATCAAAATAACAGATATTATGCTGCTCATGTGTGTAACTAAAATAACTATCTGTTCTTTGTAATAAATTTAAATTAATAATCCTATCCATTTACTTAAATGGTAATGAAAACAAATACATATAAATACTAAAATTACAAAAATTAAAACAACAATTTCTTTTATATATGTAAATACAATTTTAAATATTTAAAAAAATGTGTAACCTTGGTTAGTAATTGATGGTCTCTCTGCGAGTGCTAATCCAAAATCATTATCTTCAGTCAGCTCTTCCATATTAATCATATTCTTTTTGTTCACAACTAAGATAAATAATTCAAAATATATTAGTTAACCTATGCCTTTACTAGTAATTTTAAAAACAAATACCATGTTGACTAAGATCAATTCGAGTTAATGAAATTGTTGGTTGATTTAAGAAAACATCGTAATTATTTGTTATTTGAGAAAACTGACGTTCTAAGTTTTGCACATTTAACTTATCATTTTCTGTAATTTCAACATCGTCTAATATTTTATCTATATATAAAAAAAAAACTTCAATGACCAAGTAAAAGTAAAAAAATTAAAATTAATTTACCACTATCGTCCAATAACAATCTAGATAATTTTGCAGGAGGTGTTCTAACTATAACAGGTTGCTGTTGATGAGGAAGCTCGTTCAAAATCTCAGATTGCTGTAATAATTCATTATGTGATAAATTATGTTGTTCAATCAATGCTGTTTCAAAACTGTTAATTTCATTGAGTTCATGTTCAGTTTTGGTTTCAATATCTTTTTCTTTCTCTGAAAAATAAATTAAATATAAATAGCTATAATATATTTCAAAGGTTTATTTATAATTTTTCACATCTTACAACACTATATTAAACTCTTTAATACCAATAATACGGTCCAAAAGTATATTTATATTTGAAAACATAAACTACTTATAAAATATTAATTAAAATTGGAAAATAATTTAAAAAACAAAACGAAATATTAAAATATTATTTTTTAAATATTTTAGAGTAGCAAAGCAATATACATGTAATAAATAAATATCATATATTTTATTTAAAATATTAATTTAATAATAATTTATTATTAATTTTAAATAATAATAATTTAATAGTTTTTGAAATAATAATAATTACCTTGCTGTTGTTGAAATACTGCCGGTGGTCCTCTAAATACGTTAGCGTCTTGATGTAATATTGCTTTAAGAAGTTCAGGTATATTTTGTTGATTGTTATAATGTTCTGTGTACATATATTTGTCTTTTAATTGTCTAAAAAATATAAAACATCAATAAAATTAATTTATAAATATTTTCTTAAATTATATATATAAATATAATACTTACATATGATCTGATGAGGTATTAATTAAAGACTGAATTAGCTGTGGTACTAAAGCATCATCTCGAAGGCTAAGTAAAATATCTGCTTCTTCGGCTACACGGGGATGAAATAGTAAAGATTTATTACCTAATGTTTGAGGCATAGGTGAAGGCAGTGGCATTTCAGGTAACACTGGAAATTAATTCAAATTATAAGCTAGTATCAAACATTTTTTTTTTTTTTTTTTCATCAAATAAAAAATATTTCTTTAATTTAATAGAATAATTTTATATATATATTATAAAATATTATATATTACACAGATTATATGTTTTTCAAAAATTAATTTATGTAATTTCAAAATTTCAGCAAAATTAAAATTATAAGACAATTAATATAACGTAAGCATAAAATTAATAACGATAAAAACAAAAACCATTTTATAAATTTTATATAGTTGTACTAAACTTTAAAAATATATTGTATATTTAGTAAAATCATAAGTTTGAAGTAATTTTTGTGGTTAACCTCTTAATATCAACTGATATTATTTGTAAATTATTTTTCAAGGTAATCAAATTTATAATTTGACAACTTTACTATTACGGTATAGAACTGAAAAATAATATTATACATTGTATACAAGTTTATACATACAAGTATAATTTACTTTCAAATAGTTCAGAAAACATAAATTTAAAGATGACATCAATAAGCTATATTAAACAATAACAATTTGAGTGGTAAGCTAAGATAGTCACTTACATTACATCATATTATCATGATCTAGTTCCGTATTTCCTGGAGTATTTCCTAACCTGGGGACATCCACCACTGGAGAGCATAAGCTATCATCCAGAAGTAAAATTTGTATTTATTTAATTATTTTTATTTAACTATGCAGGAAAAAATGAAAAATTAATAACAACCTATTACCAGGTATCGATAAGAATTTTAAGTGTTTATATTTTATAGTTTATTTATTAAGTATACAAAAAAAGGAGATATATTTTTTCAATTGAATAGGGGGGATAAGAGACTTTTTAAAAATTGCAAAGGAAATGTAAAATACAAGAGATTAGGAACCACCCTGATATTATTTAACCTCATTGTCTATGGCAGATATAGATAAGTTAATTTGATGTATATTTGTAAATAGCTATTAAAAATATATTATTGACAACAGTTATAATATAATAATATTGGTATTATTCTTTACTGTAATATCTACATTCTTTCTACACCTATACTTTACCAAATTTTGATAAAAATAATCTCTATAATTTAAAAAAAAATAAATGAAAAAATAAAAATAAACTATTTATTTTATATTAAAATCTTTATACCAAAGTAACTATAACCTTATCTTTAAATATAACTACATCCATTAAATATACAAAAAATATTGAAAAACTACTCTTTTCATTCTCAGTTAAACAAACATTACACTGTTATGATAGTTGTAACAAAGCCAAATGTTAAATCTTAGTTAGTAGTAAACCAACACAGATCTATATCAATATTTTCCTAATTCAATACTTACAATCTGTTAAACTTGAAATGCCAGCCAGAGTTGTTATAGGTACACTAGGAATTTCCCCGTTCATTGCTATGGTCCTTTGATGACCATCGTTGTACCCTACTTTCAAGTCATATTGCCTGAAAAAATTTAAAATAACAATTTTAACAATTAAAATGAAATGCTTAATTTAAAGTATAGTGAACTTATAAATATATTTTATTTAATTAAATATTATTTTGAAATTTGAAGATTTCACATTAAATATTCAATGTAACTTAGTATTTAATAAATAATAAATTGAAAAGTAACTTTGAAAAAGTAGTGATATAACAGTAAAATAACAGTACAAACATTATGGTAGGTATAATGTTAATGTTAATGTATTTTTATTAAACTATAAATATACATAATTAAGTAAAATTGTTATTCAAACAAATATTATTAATTGATCATTTAATTAGGTAATTATAAAATCTTAATAAATCATTAATTTAATTAATAATCAGAAAGTAAGACAAAATCAGCTTTAATTTAAAACATTTAATAAGTTAAAAAGCAAATCACAAATACACTATAATATTAATTTAATTTGAAGAGCAAATCTATACAGGTGAAAGTTTAAAAAGTTATTATTATAGAAAAAAAAATTTGTGATCAAATAAACAATAACTTTTCACAACTTTGCATAATATAATAATTAAGTACTACAATAGAACATTTATAGCTAAAATAAAAATTGTTAAAAGATTATGGTAAAATGTCTTAGTTTTCTAAAATTATTAAATGTAAAAAAAAAGTTAGATTAACAAAAATATATATGATCTATAACATTTATTAAATTAAAATCTTAAAAAATTGAATGGCATTATTCTGTTACCTACTCTTTAAAAATTGTTTGATAAACCATAAGATTACAATCAACTATTTACACTAGGAAATGTCTTGAATAATACATCATGAAATAATAAAATCGAATATTATTAACAAGCATTAATAATGAATATTTATTTTTTACATTGTTTTATTTTTGCATTTAAAAATTATGAATAAATGTATGAAGTACCTACTTAACTGTTCTAATTTAGAGTCAATACAATTTAAAAACAAATATGAATAAAATCATTTTAAAATGTAATATCATGTACCAATAAAAAAATTATTTTTAATAAAAAAAATATACCTTTCTTCACTTTTGAACTGACGACCCCAGAAGAACTGTTCCCACCCAGCTTTCCAGGAGCCAATAAAAAATAAACCTACAGAAAAACAGATTTTTCCATTTTAATTAAGACTTAGCATACCTAATTTAATTCAAATAAATATAATATTAATATTAAATACAGTAGAAATCGTTTATAATAATGTTCAAGGGACCAAGGAAAATAGGTCATAATAACCATTTTGTCATTATGACCAAAATAATGAAATAAAAAAAATTGTAACTTCAATAAATATAGAACAAAAATAAAGATAAAAACATTTACCTAAATTAATTAATTAAATTATTATTATTTAAAAATTAAATAGTTTACAACATTTTGTTAAAAAAATCTGTTATTTTAGATTGAACTTTGTATAAAAATCATACTCTGTTTTCTATCTAACCAAAAATAACCATCATAACATCTGTATAGCCATTATACAGATGTCATGATAACCGATACAAATTAGTACATTCAATAAAAAAGTTTTGCAAGGACTTTCAATCTAAAGCCATTACATCCAATATGTCATTACAACCGGTGTCATTAAAAACGGTTTCTACTGTATGAAGAATTTCTAACAAAAAAAAAAAAAAAAATTGAAATTTTTTTTTTTTTTTGATAAATGTATATTAAGACAATTATAATATAGGTATTAAAAAACATTCTATACGTTTTCAAATATGGTATTTACAAATATTTGTAGCAATAGTTAATCTAAACCTGACTGTTTTTAATTTTAATGAAATTGATACCTTACATAATACGGAATACATACAATATTAGGTACTACTAAACTTTATAAATTTATAATATAATTTATGAATTGAATAAATACTCATAAAAGTTAATATGAGTATTTAATATTCTAAACTAAATTAGTTAGGTATACAGCATAGGTTTATAATATATAGATATTTATTTAAAGTAATTTAAAATTCATAGTTAATAGATTTTAAAGCAGTGATTTTGATCAATTTAGTTAGAAAAAAAACATAGATATTAAATAATAAACAATAATGTGGGGTACTCTATTTTTTTTTTCTATGGAGTACTCAATACAAGAACTCATATAACAAAGTAACTGTGCCAAAGAAAAACAATAACAAGTAATTGATTGTATGACTTGTGGTTATATACACAAGATATTTTTAGACAAAAATACTTAACTACCATGATCACAACATATATTATGTAATATTGTAGAATTCGGTCTACAAAACCACTTTTTGCCCAATGACAAGTTTTAACTGGACCACTATCAGCAAATAATGCAAAAATTTAACTATTTATACCATCTTATTTTTACTTTATAATTTATCAAAATATAACAAAACTTAGACATACCTAGTATTTTTAAGTTCTAAGAAAATACTCTACACTAAATTCAAATTGTGCTTATTTATTATGCTTATTACATATCTATTTTTGGTAAAAAAAAAATGTAAGGTAGATAGTATGATATCTATAGTTCCACAATATTTTTATTTTTAGTGTGTATAACACCTCCAAGTGTGTAGGTAAATATTGCATCTATTGGGTATTCAGCAATCATTTTGTTTTAAAAAAACAATATTCATATTTTTAGATACATTCATTGCTTACCTACATATAAACATTATTATTTTTATCTACAGCCTACTAAATTGTATATATGAAATTTCTGTTTGCTACCTAGTTTGCAATTAGTTGAGTAAATTCAAAATTGAAAAATTAATTTCAATTTAATCAATTAAACATAATTATTATAAGAAATAATGTACTAAAAATATTGAATACCTAAAATGTTTGGTAATGAATATTGTGTAAATCCAATACATTTAGGAACCTTAAAGGGGGTGTGAGACGCACAAAGGTTTTAATGTTAATATTATAAGTTCAATAATGTAAATTTAAATATTTATATATATTATATGTGTGTATAGCAAACAAAAAGTAAATACTTATTTAATATTAATAAAAAATAGTAGATTAAACACAATATAATAGTTATGAGTAGATAAGTTCATTTTTCAATAATTATAGGTAAAGACAACATTTTAAACTATTTATTATTTTTTAAATTGATAGCTTGTCATACAATATGGTCTCTAATGTATATTTGTTTAAGTTGTTACTCTACAATAAGTACAAAGAATTAAAGTAATCTTACAATTATACTCTGGCCCATGAGAGAAGTAAACTGTTTCACACATATACACTTATGTATTCGGTATGTCAAATAAAAAGGGTTAACCCAACTCGGGGCATGTTTTAATCAAGACGAGGTTTACTTTCGTCATGGAAAAGTAATTAGTATAGTTATAAAATAAATGGTGCTATAATAGATTTCCTATGTCTTCAATTAAATAGAATTATTCAGTATTTAAATCTAGTTACATAATACAAATCTGAAACATTATTTACAAGTTTTAGTTCAATGTCCTTGAATTACCTATAAAATTATTTTATGTTTATATTAAATTTAAATATAATAGTAATGTCATAATTTAACAATGATACTTGCATTACACACAAAGGGCCATTATTACTATGTCCGGTTAAGTATTGGTTAAGACTAACTGGTAGAATTCTATTGGTTAACACATAAGAAATTCTGCCAGTTAGCGTCATCAGACACTAACCGGACATTATAAGAATGGCCCTGAGATATTATTTTATATTTTTGAAAAAACTATCTAAGTTAGGTAGTAAATTAATATCATATTGTAATAACATAGTATTAACTGTTTTATTCAATTATAGGTATTCATTTATAAAGTACATATAAGTGATCCCAATAAAAGAGAAAATTGTTATATTAATTTATATTATTAAATGATTAATAACAATATATTAAAATTATGATCGTTAAACAAATATTTGGGCGGATATTTAAATAATAAATACCTATGACTGAACAATGATTTATGTACTCTTTAAAGAATAACTAAATAAAATAAATAGATAGGTACCTAATCAATATAAATATTCATGTTTCAAATACATTATTTTTATCTTCCTTCTTATCTAAACATATAATTATCTACTAGGTAATTAATGATAAATGTTACTTCCTAAAGCAACATTAACCTATCTAACTCAAAAAACTTTTTATAAGGTTATTAAATACATATATATAAATATTAGGTAAATAAAATTAATATAAAATGTAGGAAGAAGTTAAACTATCAAGTTAAAATATGCTACCATAATGGATGACATGCTATCTCATTAGATAAACTTAAATAAAATAAAACAATTTAATTTTCATTTATATTCAATAGATAAAAACAGAGAGAAAATGTCAATAGTATATAAGAAATGAATAATGTACATTGATACTCCTATACCTACGTTCAAAGTCAGAATAGTAACACGGTCGAGCTTTAGGAAAATATCTTTAGAACACAGGACGTGTCTAACGTACCAAATATTATTTTACGTTGGCGTTCCGTTCATTGATTGACAATGCCAACAGATGTGAGACGGTATAAAAGCGTTCAAATGAATAGCCACTAGTCTTACCAAGAAAACTCTCAGACGTTGAGACAACGGCACATCGATTGTATGCATGTATCACAAAACCGTAAAGCGATAGTACTACCTACCTAACAACAGTGTTTATAAAAACGATCTGACATGCGATCGCTATAGCAGAAAAGATCGCCAGCGATCAGGTGTACGCGCGCGACGTCATTTTTGTGGTTGTCGAGGTGGACGGACGGGGAATAAAACCAAATAATGTGAACAGGTAAAGTGAAATAAAAAGTAAAGAATTATCGACCAGATCGACGTGTTTTACTTACAGGTTGCTGTTGTCGTGCGTCGGTCTGTACATTAAACGAAAATAATATGCAGAGACTATTGTTATCAGCGACGGTCGACGACGGTGTCTGTCACTACCGAATGCGAAGATGGCATCCGACGGCGGAAGGTGCGTCGGGCGTCCGCAGTTGCTGCAGTGGAAGTCGTTTTCGTCGTTGCTGTTGGCGCGGCGGTCGTACTACCACGGACGGTTCGTGTTGCGGGCGACTGACCGTCGTGAACGTTACCTTCATCACACGCGAAAACCCGCGGTACCGTCGTCCCCGTACGGCCGTCGACGATCGGTTTGTGTTCCACTCGCGTCTCTAGAATATACCGCAGTCGTAGTCGTAGTCGCCGCCGCCACTGCCGTTATCGCCTTCGCCGTTGTCGTCACTGTTGCGGTGATGGCACGCTTCGTGGTAGTTGGTTCCGGCGGCGGCTGCTGCTGCTGCTGCGTTGATGACGGACGGACGCTGAACCAGTACTGGAAAACTGCAGTCGCGACCAATCGCAGACGCCGTTCATATTATTATTACTATTATTGTTATTACTATTATTATTATTATTATTATTATTATTATCACCAAAACAACAATAACGGAGAAAAGAGAACGAACAATTAACGTAGTAGAAGGAAATATAAAATTGAATTTAATAAAATTAAAATTAAATACTCACGACAACGAGATTATTACGACACGAGACGCATATTATTGTTTATTGTCATATTATAAGTAATGTATAATATAGTACACACGCGAGACAGTGTACACAAAAATATTATTTTTTTTCATTCATATGTTGTGTTACATGTACGCATTCGATTTAATATAGTGTACGTGTAATGTGCATATACATAACAATAATATTATACGTAAGTAATACAAGTAAATATTACAATAAGTACATACATGTGTGTATACATATATATATATATATATATGTATCTACGTGTGCGGGTATGTGTACATATATTATAATATTAATATATTTCGTATGTATATGAAGTATAAACAAAGTACGGTACCGTTCACGCAAACGCACACACACTCACGCACGCACACGCAATTTCACGTCACACAAACGCGCTCGGGACAGGCGTTAACGTACGAGAACGCGCACCCGCACGCACACAGTCACACGGAATCAATCGTTTGATTAGTAGTAGTGGTAGTGGTGAGAGAGAGAGTGTGAGGGATACGTAATGTGGGGAAAAAAAAATAGAAAAAAAAAAAACAACACCCACCGTTCGCCGATCGTCCGGTGCGGCCGTTCGCCCGTGCTTTGTGATGCGGGCGCGCGAAACGTTCCGCCGACCGTTGCGCGCCGCTCGCCGCCTTCCCTTCCCTTTCTCGCTCCAAACCGACGGTGTCACAACGCGTCCGCCGCCGGAACGCGCACTCCGCCCGACCCGTGTAGTCGGCACCACCGCCGTCCGCCAGACGTCGCGGCGCGCGCATACGATCGTCCGCTGATGGCCGATGACGCGCATGACGTACAAAAATTTATTACGAATCCGCACCGAATTACATTATTGTCATTGTGTCATTAATTATTATTATTTTTTTGTTATCATTATTAGGTGAAAATAATGAAAACGGTGTAGGAGGTAGGACGTAGGTATAAGAGACTGTATAAAAGGTTGGGCTGGATTATTGGCTCCCTAATTTAGACTACCAACTACTCAGTACTCATTAAAATAAAAGGTTTAACCGATTAGACATTAGTCATTCGTCCATAGCACTATAATATGATTATTGTACGTAGTAATGGTAATATGTCTCTACTCTTAGTTCCTGCAGTCCTACTTATATGATGTCTACACTCGTAGTTTTTACAAACAATAATAAAATACACTAGCCACTAGATAATTATTTTGACAGTACATTTCATAAAATGCAATTAAAGCTGTAAAAATAAATGTCTCTACTCTAAATATAAATTATTAGTTTTTTTAACAATGTATTTGATTTATTATACGAACCTACCTACATAGGTATTATTTTTAATTGTTGTAAATAATGTTAATAAATCTTAAAAAAAAAATTATAATGAGTATTATGATAGTTTTTATCATAATATAATACCTAAATTAAATAAAAAATCCTATACTAGTTGTTCTGCTATATGAATAATATGCACTCTAGTGATCCCAGTGAATGTGATTTGAATTTATTTAATTTAGTATGTAATATGTATCAATATCAAATGGGTGTTCCTTAAGAATTAATTTATAAAATATCATAATATTTGTTTTAGATTTTGAACAATCTGAACTTATTTTTATAATCAGGAAAAACAAATAAAAAATTAAGCAAAAACAGAAATTTTACGACAACTCTAATTTTATATTTTTGATGCAATGATTAGCCGTAGGCCCGTAGATACCTAGGTACTTGAAATATTCTCCAAAAATTTATATTATCATTTTAGATTCTGAACGAAGTGATGAATGTATTGATTTTACAATGATGTAAATATACTTTTTTTTGGTTTGTTTGTTTGTTTTTGTGTCTGGGTACAGCATAACTAATCGAAATAATGCTTCAATTTTAAACTTTGGGGGTAGTTTCCGATGGCAAAATGACTATCCTTGGTGCATTATTCAAATGTTTGTGTTAATATCTAAGGATAAAAAATTCAACACCAAATTTTCCTTAAAATAGCTTTACAGAAAACTCAAAACGTCGTTATAGAAAAAATGTTATGTGAATTTTAAATTTTAACAATATTTAATTTTCAAAATATTTCGCTTACTTTAATAGTTTAATGCTATTTATAGGGATTTGAAATATTCATTTTTGTTTAGATTTTTTTTTTTTATAAATATTGATAAAAATTTTTTTGCTGAGTCAAAATTCTTGAAAATTTAATACAAAGTTCCTCATAAGTTAGTCTATAGTGATTCAAAGATTATAAGAATACATTGGCACAATTTGTTTTATTACCTAGCGTTTGAAATTAAAATATTCATCAAAATCATAAATATTTTGTAGATATAATTCATAAAATTATTTGTATAAGTATCTAAGAGTTGAAAATTTAATACAAGATTTTCCATGAATTTGAATTACAATTTACAATAATTACAAAAAAACTTTAGTCTTGGTGTATTCAGGCCATCAAAATATAAACCACTTTTCAGAATCGTTTTTCGTGTATAATGATACCTACCATTGGATTCAAATTTAACACTCCTATATAAATATTATGTATAACAAAATATATGAAAAATTTCAATTTATTTAGGTATTACATTTCTTAAAATTTAGTTTGAAAACATAAAATAATTGTTAAAAATAATTTATCAGTTTTGGGCAATTTATTTTTTTACATATTGAGTAGATATATTTTTATCTTATCTAGATTAACGGAAAATAGTTAGACTATACTAGATTTTTTGAATCTTTATATGTTATAATTACCTAATTATAACTAAATTTGAATTGTTTTAATATTCAAAATTGGGCAAATTAACATTTTTTTTTAACTTGTTAAGTTAAATTAATTATACATTTAAAAAAATTACTACAATTTTTTTTTTTTTTAGCCAAATAGTATGACAAATCATAAATGTTGATGTTGGAAATCAGAATACAAATTCCTAGAAAAGAAAATTCTAGTAAATATTTTGATAATCAATAATACCAAGTATTAAAAATTGAATTATGAAAAAAATTAATTATTGTACCTATAAATTACATTTATTAGGTATTTAGCATAACCTAATATTTGAACTATGATGTGATAATTTCAAATGTTATTAACTGTTAACTGTATTTACTATTTATTAACTATTATCTAATTATACATTTATAATTTTTCATTTATTTAATTATTTATCAACATTTTGAAATATAATGTTTTTCTTTTTATAATGAAATAACTAATAAAGCAAGTAACAATTTTATTGTGCCTATTATTTATTTTTCATATTATGTAAAGTATAAGGAGTATGACTTCTGTAAATACCTCTATTTATTTTCATTATCTTATAAAAATAACAAAACTCAATGTTGTTTCTTGACAGAATTATTCATATTGTAGTTTAAAACAAATTTTACTATCAATTTTTGAAGATGATATTTAAATAAAAGTAAATTAAATTGTATTTAATATTTATTTTGTATTTTTGTACAATAATTGTAGTTTGTTTTTAAATTGAATTATTCCTTAATATTCAATTTTTAATAATAATTTAACTTATAAAACATTTTAATATGTCCAATTCATTAAACCATAAATACCACTTACCTATAAATGTATGTAAATAAATATTAATAATTTTCAATTGTTTCTAATGCTCTTCACAAATTATTTTATCTTAAATTTATTGCTTAAACGTAATTTTTTCTAATTCTTAAAAAAAAAAAATTGAGCAATGTCTTACTTAATTATTTTAAGCTTCATACATTAAAATAAAAAATAAAAAAATGACAAACAATACATATTTTAAATCTGTACAATTTAATCAACAGATTAATATTATAATACAGTAAATACCTCTTATTATAAGACTTGTCAGTATAAGGTTAAGTAAACAAATGATCTGAAACAGTTAGGAAAAAAATATTATAAAACAAGGTAGAAAATGTAGACATTTTTTATGAAATTTCTAATAGTTATTTTTATTGTAATGGTTTCAATTCATGTTATTTCGATATATAATATGAATATGAACAATGTATTTCTGGAATAGTTAAAAATAATAGGTAGGTAATAAAAAAAAAACAAACTAAAATTACAATTTTTTTTAATAAATTGTTATTATTATAAATTGTATAAATGCAAAATTAAATTATAAATTATTATTTGATTTCATTTGTAATGAATAAAAATAATACCAATTAAAAGTTAAAATGTATGCAAGTTAATGTAATATGTGTATGTATTTATTTAATATTTTTTAATAGTAAAAGCAAAATATCAAAATAAAGATAATAATTAATTAATTAATTATCGTTTGTTTTTACCACTTGGCCTATAAGATTCATTCAGTTATAAGATTGTCTTTGTATTGGATCCAAACTAACTGTTTTAAACGGTATTCACTGTCTATGTGTTTAGAAAAAATTACATGTCAAATTTGAAATTTTTTTTAAAAAAATAATAATTAACTATGGAACTTTGTTATTAGTACTAAACTTAACTTTAAATTTATAATACCCAATTAACAAACTAACAATATGTGTCTTATAAGAAAAATATAATTATTTATCTGGCTTTTAAATATTAAATTTGCACATACTGTAGGTAAATTATCATTTAAAAAATCTCTGGTATATTAGTTTTATAATTATTGACACATTTATACTAGAAATTGCAGGGTTGATTTGATATAATTCTTACTTATTGATTTGTAAATAAACTTTATAGATTTAGAATTTAGGTATACTTATCAGCTATCAATATACTTATTGTACCTATATTTGTATTTGCTCACCGTTAACAGAATATAAACTCATATTTAATAATTAATAATTATAGAAAAATTATAAAAAAATTGTTTGATCAAAACTATCAAAAATCAACTTTTTCCAAAAAAATATTTAAATATTAAAAATAATAAAATATTGTTTATAAACTAAGTAACAACTGTTTTAAAATTTATATAATGTGTTATATCATATTATGTAAAAACTTATAATTTAGCACTTAGTTCTAATAGAAAGTTCTATAATAGCTAATGAAAAAAAAATTTCTTTGTAGATATCTACTTTAAGTGTTTTAATTATTTATCAACTTTAAATAAACTACACTAATTATTTACATTTATCTCTTAACTTTATACAGCACTAGTTAGTTAGTTATTGACTTATGGTGAAGACGCAGTATTCATTTTTTTTTCTAAACAAATATTTATGTATAATAATATTTAAAGTATTTGAGAATTTTAAAAAGACTAATTATAGGGTAAAAAGCTGATGTGTGATATTATATTTAGATATAAAAGGCCAATAACTATCTCATGTACTTTTTGCCATACTTTCAATAAATACAGATCATATAATTTTGACTATTTTTTTTTATTATTATTATTATTATTATTATTTTTACAAGTAATATATAATCTGTATCATTAATTAATACAATAAGAATATAGGCTGAAAGTACAATTAACAGGAACATTATTGTGGTAGAAGGAGCCACCTAGTGATAACACTTCCTATGGTTACTTAATAATTATTTTTAACTACCTATTTTTCTTTTTTATTTATACATATATATTCATACAGATTTTTTTTTTTTTACAACACATCTTGACACTTTTTGTGCTTTAGGCGTCTTGGGAGATTACCAGGTATAGTATGGATTTGATTATTTGAATGCAGAATGAGTACTTAGGTGGTTGTGGAATCTTTTATAGAAACATTTAGCTTCATCACTTACTGTTTTTAGTTTTAGGTCTAAATGTAGAGAAAAATTTGAGACGTAAGGATGTGCATTTGTTAACTTCCTTAGAGCAATGTTTTGTAATACTTGGATGTTGTTAATTGTTAATATTTGATTTTTTTGCATAACTCCATAACTGCAGATAGTATGTCCACATTGGTTTAAGCAAACTTTTGTAAATAAGTAGTTTGATGGTCATGGAAGTGTATTTATTATTGTATAATATAGTTATTAGCATGCGTAAGCAGTTATTTAGAAGTAATCTTTTGGTTCTTATATGGTAGGCCCAAGTAAGTCTTTAATCAAGTGTCCAAGATATTTGACAGTAGGAGAGATAGAAATGGGTGTACCATATAGAGAAACATTAGGACACGGTGCATGTTTGAGAGTGAAGGTAGTATGAAATATGGATAGATTTGCTTTGATTAACTTTAAAACGCCATAATATGGTAAATCAGTTTTTCATAGGGACAAGGTGATTTTGCTGATTTGTAGAGACAGTGAGGAGATCATTGTTGATGAAAACTATCACTTTGTCATAAGCATAGTCGGCTACTGATGTATTAAGAATAGTTAGTTGGTCTGAAGCATACATTTTATATAGAATAGGGGATAATATGCCACCCTGTGAAACATTGGAGTTATAGCTGCTATGCTGGAGTGAGCAGAACCGTAGCGAATTTGAAAATGTTATGTGAGAAGCTTTTAAATTTATACAGGAGGCCATCATGCAAAACTCGATCAAAAGCTTAAGAGATGTCTAAAAATGCACACGTTATTTTATTTTTTTTTTTTTTTACTATTTAAATATGATTATATTATAAAATAAATATATAATTGAATGTGGCGAAAATAAACTAACCCAGTGGCGGCTATCATGTATCTAAAAAGGTGCTAAAAAGATACCCCTATCACGGATAATTAAATGCATTCACCCAAGTTAGATTTGGTTTATAGTATATGTGAAGTGAATGCATTTTAAAACTCAAGTTTATATGGCAAATTGTTTAAATTAGTTATTAGGTCATGGGCGTCCATTGGAGGGGGAAAGATAGGGCACCCCCCTCCCGGGACAAAAAATATTATGAACTTGCAGCTCAATAAATATTACCATAATATTATTATTTTGAGAATTCTTTTATTTTGACCTCCCCTAAAATGTTACCTATGGGCGCCCATGTATTAGGCCAATTCTAAAAAAATCAAAAACCCCATAAAAATAAAATTAAAATGTTGGTAAGTTGAATATTTGTTTATGAAATAAATATTTTTGAGTTACCTGTAGACTGAAATGCTGATAGAGGGTACTAGTACTATTTTAAGTGAGCACATGTACAATTTTTTGAGATAGCTGCTACTGTAAGCACTATGTACTTTGCATTGCACATACCAATATATATTTTCTCATAAAAGTTTATATTTTAATGTTCGTGCATAAATTATTATGTACCTTTGGTTAGATGGTGTTATGGATTAAACTGAATTACAAAATACTAATGGACAAAAAAACCAGTATAGTAGTTATTTTTATCATATTATAATATGCTTATAAATCCATATACTCAAATATTTACTACCTACCTAAAGAATGAAAATTTGTTTACAAAAGTTTGAAATCCAAATTCATAGAAGACTAGTACCTATCTAACTAGTATTGAACTAACTAAATAAAACCGTTAACATTTTTTCAAATGTATAGTATAACAATATGATTATTTGATTATTTTGAACAATTGCTGGAGCCTGAAGGAAATATTAATAATTGATGAATCGTGTTGTAGATAAATATAATAGAAAATATAAGTTTAGAATTTAGATACTTACATTAAAATCTATAAAATAAATCACCTATGTACACATATTTATTTTTTAATTAAAATATTAAGTGTAACAATTTGCAGATATCCTAATAAGTCTAGTTTTTGAAACTGCTCAGTAGAAACATGATATATTTAAAACAAAATAAGAACACACATAATACAAAGAATATATATATTATTATTTATTAAGCACTGATAAAAGTTACTAAATAATGGGAGACATTTTTTATCTAGATTTTTTTTATTATTTGATTATTTAAAAATAAGTTTAAGTTTGTATGATTATTATTATTATATTGCAATAAATTTATAAATTTATATATTGCATAATATATAAAGGTGTTATCTATAAGTAATTTTTTCATGATTATTAATATAAAATACAATATTTTAATGTGAATTATGAAAATATGCATGAAAAATATGTTCATGTTTTTTTAATTTAACGAGTACAGTATAAATAACAATGAAAATATATTGACAGTATCAAATAAAATTCACATAAACGAGCCAAATTGTTTTCAAATCGTATATAAATAAACATAATTTATATAACAAAATATAGGATGGTTACATTTACAATTTAATAATACAAAATTAAGTTAGGTTTCTAACAGTTAATAAACAAAAATATTAATAGAAGTACCTAATAATTGACAATTATACAAAATTATAAAAAAATATTTATTAGGATAAGTTCTGCCTTATACTAAACTATAATTTTTGTTGATATGAAATCCAATTCTTATGTTAATTTTTCTGGAAAAGTTCAAAACATTCACCTCCTTCGAGATCCAAGCTTTTCATTGTATCCATGAATTTAACTTTATCACCATCAAACTCTAATGTAAACGAGTCTATATCAAATCCTAACAATTCTTTGAGTTTAATATACATAATTAACATTTTATCAGTTTTCTTCAACTCAATAGTAATAGGCCTTTTTACATCCTTTTGTTTAACATGGAATTGCACCATTTCATCTTGCGGTTCTTCTTCAACTTCAGGAACAACATCAGGTGTATCATAAGGGCTTTTATAAAATTCTATATCACCATCTGAAAATAAAATTAAGACAATCATTACTTAACTTATTAAATGAAGACAAAAACTAAAAATATAACCTATTATTATTAAATTTTAAAATCATTAATAATTTTAGAGAATATAGGGATAATCTTGTGGTATATATTAAACAATCGTTTGTAGATTATTTAGATAAAAATTAATATTACGATTACATCATACTTGAAAGTACAAATGTACAATATATAGAATAATTTTAACATTTTCCCAGGTCATAGTATCTTGGGTTTTTATAGTTTTTTCCAATGTTGCCAAGAGTCCCAAATTTAGTTCTCACGTGATTTTTTTATAGGTATTGCCATGAAAACCAGATTTGGATTAGGTGTTAGGTTAGGTATAATACTGTATTTTCATTAACTGATACTCAGAATTGGTTCTCATTTATCAGTTTTTTATCATTAAATTCATTATCTATAAGGTTACACACTATATTTTGACATGAATATCGAAAATCTAGGATTATTATTATAATTTATGTAATTCACAGTCATTAAACTATATTTGTAGCAATAATAAATGTTTTGCCTGTCGTGGGGCTAAAAAGTTGTGTAACATTAAATATTGAGGCAATACAACTTGTAAAAACAAATACATAATGATAATGTATTATTTTCATTTGAGTTTCACTTGCATATCTGGTCTTAATCAATAATTACTCCTGTATTTGGCCATTAACAAAATTATCTGATTTACAACAATAATTACCTATGTATTTGGTCAACAATGTTATTAACCGGCAACTAATGTTTAACCATCATTCATAAAAAAATATACACTTAATTTCAAATTATAATATTACCAATGAAATCTATTATCTTGTAATTGATTGAATTTGGTGTATCTTTGGGCGAAAGAAGCTTATTGTGTAGATCCAAACGAACATGTGAAGGATCTATATCTTCTAATTTTGCAAAATGTTCATAAATACTTGAAATTGACTGATGCTAATTAAACATAATAACATAAATAAATATATAAATATTAATAACAGGTTGTCAACAAAAATTCTAACCATTCTAAGAGAAAAACAATGTGTGCGCATTTTTCGCCAATAGACTTTGACATTCATAATTCGATTTGCTTGAGCTAAGGCATCTTCTAATTCAGCCTCTTCAATTTGTCTCTTTTTCCAATTCTAATAAATGTAAAAATATATTATATAATGTTAAAAAATATATATCTTAAAATATCATAATAAATACATGACTTACAGCCATGATATTTTCAACATCCTCCATTTCGTTATCATTAGATATCTCTGTCTTCATTTTAGGTGGTGGCATATCATAACCATCATAAAAATCTCCAATACATATTACTGATCCATTTACATTTTCAGGCTCTTTATTTCTAAATATGAAGTAAATTACACAAAAATAAATTAATTAATAGTGTATTAATCTTATTATTTAATTATATACTTTCAAAACAAGTTAAAAATATACCTTTTTGACCTTTGCCGATTACGTTGAGGTTTAGATTGGTCAGCAGCACTTGCTGTTAAATTTAAAGCAGTATTAACATCTGAACTATAAAAAATAATAAACATCATATATTTTTGATATAATCTTTTACAAGCCTTTATCATTATTTTATTTATTAGCTAATTGTGTAAACTGTATAATAATTTAAAAAATATAAATATAAAACCTACTTGGTTGATTTTTTAATCCGTTTACTCCTCAAATTACGAGAGGGAGGGTCTTCTTGCTTTGCATCAACAACAATTTCAGTCAGTGAACTATAAAAATTAAACATTATTATGAGCAGTTCGAACTAAAAAATACAATATTTAACATTATGTTATACCTAGTACTAGAAATAATTGTCACTTCTTCACAGTTTGCAGGAGACTCATTTCTTTTATTTTTCCTCTCCATTTCAAGCTCTAAAAATTGTACATGTAAACAATGATAATTTCAAACATGATAGATACTTAAGATTAATTAAAATATATTTTACGATAAACACATATTGAGCTAATTTTAAAATAATTAATTGATTATATTAAAATTGTATGTAATACGTAGGTACTTTGTATTTAACAATTAAAATGTAATACATAATATAGTTAATATTGAAGATTATGTAAAAATAATAAAAATAATTTTAGTTTTAAGCGAACACGGCCACTTAGATAAATTAACAACATAAAAAGTTTGTGTTCATCATCATTAGTTTTATGTCGTTAGCTTTAATATTAGAGCAAATTGACTTAATATACGTAGATAAGAACATTATCTTGGTCATAACATAGTTTTATTGATATTTAAATTTTAAAATGAATATGAGCATTTTAAAATGCAATGTTATATGTAGTTATAAGTTTATGCTCACTTTAAAATTATTAATAGAAGCCTATGAGATGCCGTAAGTAATTTTCTTACCTTAAAGTTTTATAAAATATCAACTTACTATAATTTTAAGGCTAACAAAACAGGATTGGTTTGGCATAATAACAATTTCAAATAAACAGGTTCAGTATCCTCTAATATACAACATAAATTTCTATAGAAGTACACATAAATATAATAGGGACTCACTTCGATATTGTGCGACAAAATCATAAGGGTTATCATCTTCTTCGTCAGACAGATCCATTGTGTTTTTATTACTCACCATTAGTGTACCTAATACATCATAACAAAATTAATTATTAATAGTTATTATATTTTAATACTTTTGTAAGTTATTCTGCATACATTGGTAGTTGTTTCAAAAATGAAAGACAATATAATTAAACTAATTATGAAAAGAAAAACACCAAATTTCCACATACCTTCAAGTTCTTATTACCGTTAACTTTAAATCTAGATAATTTTACACAACAGTCTTACTAGGAAAACTAGAAAATTGATACAGAACCCTAAATCTGTATTATAATTTATAATCTATAGATACGGACAATATTATTGTAAATTAAACTGAATTTACCTACGAAAAAAAAAGATGTTGGTTATAACCATGAAAAATTAAATAACCATTCCTGCATCCTGCCACCACCTTGTAACGGAAAAGGCTAAGAAGGCAGTGCAGTATCGAAAAAACCATAGAGGATCGTTCACAGAGTATACTTTTAAGTGATAACTGAATAACTGATTACCACAGATATACTAATATAAAATATTATAATAGTATGAGTATATATCTGTGCTGATTACTTATTACTTATTACCGCCTAAGTGCAAAATCGATCCGTTGGAAACATTAGTTTAGAAGTGGCCAGTGGGGTCCGCATTCAATGGGACAATGATTCGAATTTGTAGAAAAAACTAAACATCTAAAACCATGGAGATGGAGGTAGACTAAAACAAACGTTTATTCACGATACTACGATAGCCGGTAGGAGTTGTCAACGTATGTGGAAGATGAGTAAAACCCGAATGCAGTGTTGCCAAATTTTAAAAGTGGGTTTATCGCGTATTTCTAATAAGATTATCGTACCATAACAAAAAAAAAATCTCCACCAGGATCGTACCATTTGGGCCGAATGTCGTAATACTCGTAAGTCGTAATTAACAAAAAAACGGTTGTACTTCAGTCGAAGCATACCATATTTTAAGGAGTAGTATATAGGCTTTTCATATTACATGAACATTACGGCTATGTCAATGTGTGAGAAGTAAACGAACATTTTAGTGTGTATAATCCGTTATCGAATTTTTGCGACAAAATTTGAATTCTCAGATTTAAGATAATCATCAAAATAAGACAGGCGCCCAGGCCGCAAGAGAATTCGACGGAAAAAGATATACATATTATTATTATTTTTCTATATGACTATTGACTATAATAAATATTCATTCATAATAATATTCGCGGCGTACCCACATCATAGAAAAATTAATTTACATAGAATAAAAATGAGTAACTTTTGATAACTTTATTATTTTGCTGTATTTATTATTATTTTTGATCGCAAATCAATTAACAAAAAACAATAATAGTAATATTAATAATAAAAAATCGTGGACAAGTGGGTATCTACCGCTCTGCTGTATACTGTAGGTATATAATACGGTGCCGTGTGGATCACTACTTTATTATAAATTAGTGTTAAGTTTATAAATTTGAATCCAATGATATGTATTACTGTTAGAAAAAAAAACGATTCTAAACGAAGCTATAACAAAAATTTTAAATTATTTGATATAGTAAATCGTTATTTTATGAGTAAATTTTGGATTTTGTAAATTTAAACGAAGGAAAAAAAATATTGATTGGTCAACGTTCTTTTATAATTATTGTGCGCCGTTCCTCCTACTTTATAAATCGCGGTTAGCGGCAACGACTTGCGTAATGATATGGACAGGAAGGAGAGTAACCCACGGTGTAACAATTAATTAATAATATTAATATATATTGTAATAACTAATAATATAATAATGCACGGATATAAAATAGTTAAAACTGTTTATTATAAAATAATAGCACAAACTTGGGAGGACGGATTCGACGACGCGCACTGTACGACGTTCAATCGTTACCTAACTGATTATATAATATTAATAATAATGATAAAGATAATACTGGAATAACAATATATACAATAATAATACTGATGATAATTATAAATAATATTATACATGATTTATGTATTTTATATCTTACATTCGCCCCCAAAAAACAAATATATTTAAATTAATATATATATTTTTTTTAACATGATATAAAATAGAAGCTGATATAATGTTATTATATGAATGGAAAATTAAAAAAAAAAAGCGGGCAAGTGGATACCGATTTGCTGTACATTATATGCCGTGTGGATCACTATTATATATTATAGGAGTGTTAAATTTGGATCCAATGATAGTTATCATTGTATACGAAAAACGATTCTGAAAGTTGATGATTTGTAAGCCTAGGATATAATTTTCAATGGTTGGTGAAAAAAGTGGTTTATGTTTTAATGGCCTAAATACATCAAAATTTAAGTTTTTTTATAATTATTATTAGCTAAACTTATGGAAAATCTTATATTAAATTTTCAACTCTTAGCTACTTATACAAACATTTTTATGAATTATACCTACAAAATTATTTGCAAATATTCATGGTTTTGACGAATTTTCGTCAATATTTGAATTTCAAATGCTGATAAAAAAAAAATTGTGCCTATGTATTCTTATAATTTTTTAATCACTATTATAAGAATAACTTATGAGGAACTTTGTACTAAATTTTCAAGTATTTCAATTGGGCTAAAAGAATTTTATCGACACTTCAAAAAAAAATTTTCAGAAAGATGAAAATTTCAATCGTGTTGGTATAAATAGCTCAAAAAAGTCAAAATATTTTGAAAATTAAATCATGTAAAGAAAATGCCAATCATAATAACTGGTAAAATTTTTAAGTATCTACGACTTATAATTTTTGAATAATAACAAATATTTAAAATCGTTTGAGGATAAATCGTTATCGTTACGCTATTTCGTAAATATTTTAAATTTAAACGCGCTTAAAATTTTTCCTATAATGATGCTTCGAGTTTTCTCTATAGATACTTGAAGGAAAACTCATGGAAAACTTAGTGTTGTATTTTTAATCCTTAGTTATTAACACAAAAAATTTTATAGTTTTTCAACTTCAAAATTACTTGCAATTTTTCGCGTTTTCGACAGATTTCGTAAACATTTGAACTATAAACGCTTTAAAAAAAAAAAAATTGTGACTAACGATTTTTAATTTTTTTTAGCTACAATAAGAACAACTCATAAGAAACCTTGTATTAAATTTTCAAGTGTTTTTGGTTATCCAAAATTTTTTTATCGATACTTAATTTCAGTAGTCTATAAATAACTCAAAAAAAGTTTCAACATTTTTTGAAAATTTAACTATATATAGATACCACTGACATTAACATTCGGTGAAAATTTCAAGTATTTTCAGTGAATAATTTTTGAATTACAACCATATAAAAAATCCTTTTGGTCGAAAACTGGTTTTGCGTAAAAATTCCCGTTGTTCCGTCATTTTTTTTTTTTTTTTGTTTTTTCCTGGCGCTTTTGAAAACTATTTGGAAATTCAAAAAATGACCTATTCAATGCACCAACTAGCTTCAATTACGAATCGGAAACCACCCCCAAAGTTTGAAATTCGAGCATTATTTCGACACGTTCTCGTGTACACAGACACAAAAAAAAAAACCACACAACATTGTAAAATCAATACATTCATTGCTCCACTCAGAATCTAAAACAATGTGTATTACATATTACAACCTATTACATAAACAAAACATAAAATATTTGAATTATAAACAAATAATAAAATAATAATTACAAACTTAACAATCTTAGTTTAATACAAAATTATTGAGCCAATGTGGTTTTTCTAAACGTGATATGTATTCTGTTACTGTGTCAAGTTGAATTTCTCCAATAGGTATGCGTGATTGAAAACCGTGTAATAAATAGAAAGGAGAGAATTGAGTAGAAAAAAAAACTTTAGAACTTTGTTTTTCTGAATTAATTGCCAGTATGAGATTTGGTAAACGTTGGTCCAAGTCATCTGTAAATTCTAAGGCAAATTTAGATAGGACAGTTAGCATTGTTGCATTTGCTCGTTCATTTAACCCATTTACTTGAGGTGTGTACGGTGGTGTAAAGGAATGTGTTATACCATACCTACTAAGAAATGTGTTAAGTTTCTGACTAGAAAATGGTGTTGCATTGTCTGAGATATAAGTCAACGGTGTTCCATAATGATAAATTAAATCATTTTCGATAGTATGAATTATATCATCAGTTGCAGTTGTGCAAGTTGGTTTAGCCAATAAATATGTTGTGGCATGACAAATATGTGCAAGTATATAGCAATTATCAGCTTTTGTAACCTAGTGTCTTGACGAACTGAGCTCCACCAATATCTTGAATGTATTTTGGCTAACGTTTTAAGAACGTCTAAATGTACAGAGTCGTCATGACAAAGTTTGAGTACAGATTGCCTGACTGAAAATGGAATCACAATTTTCACCTGTTCACATGTTCTTTATGAATGAAAACAAGAATTTCATTTTCATATCTATACATTTCTTTATATTGTTTACATTGATTGTCCTGATTGTTACTGGATAATTTCTTGGCTACTTGTTTGCAAAATGGATCTGTATTTTGTGCTATTAAAATACGGCTGTTAGGTAATGTGAAAACTGCTAAACAAACTTTGTTTACATTGTTTGTATTATCTTCTATAGGATATCTTGATAGATGATCTGCAATTTTGTTAAGTCGTCCAGCTCAAAATACTGGTTCCATATCAAATGCAGCTAGATCAACTACGTATCGTGCAAACTTCCTGTTTAATTTAGCTTTATTTATAATGTAAGCGGTAGAATAGTTGTCAGTTATCAATTTGAATTGTTTACCGATTAGATAGTCTCAATTTTTCATTTATTGACCAATGAACTACTATTACTTCTAATTCGTTACTGTGGTATCTTTTCTCTGCATCTTTTAAAGATCGGCTTGTATATTCAATAACTTGTAATTCACCATCTTGTATTTGAGTTAAGCAAGTGCCTAATCCTTCGTATGAAGCGTCTGTTTTAATTGATGTAGGTGCGTCAGGTACAAAATGTGCTAAAATCAGAGCAGTTATCAATGCAGTTTTCAATTTGACGATGACTTGAAGTTCCTTTTCATTTAAGGATATTGCAGTATTTTTGTTTTTATGATCGGTTCTGATGTGTTTCGTCTTCAATTTGTCTGCAAGAGGTTTGGCTATTTGTGCAAAATTCTTTATGTATCTTCTTAAGGTATTTGCAAATCCAAGAAAACTGCGAAGTTCATTTAGAGACTTGAGTGTTTGGTATCGACTTACAGCTTGAGTGCGATTTGGGTCAGGTCTATCGCCTCTAGAATCTAAAATTCTACCAAGAATTTTCAATTCAGATACTGCAAATTCACATTTTTTTCTAGTAAACTTAAGATTATATTTGCAAGTTGCTTTGAAAAGAGAATGAATAAATTGAATATGTTCATCGAAAGTATCGTGTGCTGCTGCTGGATCATCATAATATTTAGCTAAACCGTTTTCGATTAAATGACTGTAGGCGATTGATAGCTCATTTTATAGCTCGATTATAGCTCGGGCTAAAATAGCTGGTGCATTAGTTAAACCAAAAATAACACGACAAAACTCTATATGATGATCAGGCGTAACAGCGGCAGTTTTTAAGATGTCTTCTTCTTTAATCTTAAAATTATTGAAAGTGTGTTTAACATCAACGAGTTTTTTGTATTTTTTCCTGCTATTTTGTGAACCATATCGTCCATTTTATCGACTGGGAATGGATCTTTGATAGTGCATGGATTTATTGTGCGTGAATAGTCAACAACAAATCTTCTTGGAGTAGATTCATGATGTGGTTGTTCTGTGACAAATGCTGGAGCACCATATGGAGATGTAGAATTTCTGCACACATCACTTTTGGTCCATTTGTCTACCTGTTCTCGCATAAATTGCTTGTCAATTTCTGATGCTTTATATGGTTTACACTTTGGAATATCTTTAGTTACATTAATTTCCATATGAAAATTAGGAAATTCACCAATTCCATTTTCTGATGTGGAAAAAATATCATTATACTCCAATAACAATTTTTCTAATACTTGTTTTTGTTCATTTGACAAAAATTCTTCAGTAACAGTGTTAGATTCAGCTTTACTATTAATTAGAATTGGTGTTTTTGAAATGAGAGGTTTATTGTCATATCTGGACTGAATTACACAACCAATAACCAACTTATTAGATTTTATAGAACCAAATTCTTGAAATGTAGATGGAGTGTTAATGCAAATTGCTCCGTTCGGTTCGATTATGATAGTAGCATGTACTGCAGTTTGCCAATCACGTCTTAATATCATAGCAATTGGAAGTGATTCGCACAAACCTACTTTAGGCATAGTGTAGTCTATTTTTTCAACCTGTATTCTTAAAGTGATCCAACCAGATGGAGTACAATCTCCCTCAGGCGTAGCGTATGGTCCGTTTTGCCATTCATGAATTACAGCATCTTCAAGTATAAAACATTTTCTTAATAAAGTAACACATGCCCCGTTATCTGGCAAGGCGTCTATCGTAATTTATCCATTAATAGTTACTGGTACCTATTTGAGAAATGTTGACTAACTCTGTTGAAATACAATTAATACTTTTACTGTTTGTTAAATCTTGTTTCTCTTTCTCAGTCTGGTGTCTAATATCAGTTGACTTTTGGTTTTTGTTACTGACTTTATTTGAATCTCTATTCTTAGAAACACTATCAGCAAAAGGACAGTCATAGCTTATATGACTAGACCAACAGTTTTGCGTTTAAAACACAGTTGCTCATCCTTGTTATCCGTAATAGGATTATAACGATGTATTGGTTTAGTTGTTTCTTTTGGAGCTTTAGTATTATTACTTGTATTCTGATTGTAACTACTAGTAGTTGTATTTACTTTACGAATAGTATCAAGTGGTATTGCGTGGTCGATGAGTTTTTGAACGGTTTGGCATCTATCTGTTGCAAGTGGAATGGCCCATATATTATCATTTATTCCTTCCAAAATAAGAGATACCCGATCAGATTGTTCGATTTTAAATGGTGCCTTTTCGATAATACCATCTTTATCAAAGATGTAATCTACGATTAATTCATCTGTACGTAAGACACGTTTACTTTGAAATTTTAAAAAATCAGAGAAAGACAATTTACATTTGAAACGATCAGTTATTTTATCTTTCATTCTGGCCACGAAACAAGTTGACGTCCTGATACTTTATGCCAATTAAGCGCTGCACCTCTAAGTCGAGATACTGCATTGACTAACGTTAAATATGACGTCCAGTGTGCATGACTAGAAATACGTTCTACTTCAAAAATCCAATCAGTAATGTCTTCATGCTTTTTCCCGTGGTACAAAGAGATAGCATTAGCTGTATCATTAGTTGATAAGATTTGAACTTAATTATTACAATTGTTTGCACTTAAATTATCTGAGATCAATTTTTGAGTATGTACAAGTTGAGTTAATAGTTCAATAGAAATTGTACTGTTATCCTTAGTTTCTTTTTTTTCATAACTATCGATTTTTTGTTTCATTTCTGATAACATGATTTGGTCTTCTTTTTGTTTAAAATGCGAGGTAATAATTGACTCATGAAGATTATCAACGACAAGATGTTCATTGTCGGCTAATAAAAAATCAATGAGCTCGTCTTTATTTTCTTTGTCCGGAATACGTTGAAACTTTAACTCTTTTCTGAGTTCATCGACTTTTATAGTTTTAAGTTGATTACTATCAACTGAATCGAAAATTGTAGGCGTATTCATGACGAATTAATTTAATACGAGAAGAGAAAAACCGATTTAACTACTTTGTTATTAATTCACTGACAAACGAAAGAAAAAAACAACATCACAACAATTACGTAGATAACCATAGATATTAAAGAATGGATAGGCCATTTGTGCTTATTATACGGGCATGAATTAGAAAATATTTTGTGGTTATAGTGGTCTTAATACAAAGGTAATTATAAACAATAATTCATGATAAGACTTCTACTAGAGTGAGAGACATTGATAAAATCCGTCTTTCTCTCTTCCCCATTCCGGCACACTTCCCTCTATTTGGTTAATATAGCAATATCCATTCCACGGACTAAGATATACAGGACTGAACACGACAAGGTTTTAGGGTGTGGGGGGTTGACTATGAAATGTAGTACAAATTATATTAAATTATAATGTGATCTAGTTCCATAAGTATCCACTAAGACGGCACTAGTAATGCTAAAAGCAAAATATCCCCCCCAAACACCGCCTGTTCTACTACATTTCGTAACCACAATATTCATCTCGTGTCCAGTCCTGTATATCTTAGTCCATGATCCATTCTTTATTATCTATGTAGATAACACGCACTATCTGTCACGGACTAAGATAGTATGGACTGGTATCGACAAGGTTGGGGGATAGTAGAGGAACGGTCCTCAAATGTTTCGACACCACCACTCCCCCGTCCTAAAAGGCCGCCGAAAGGTACAACTAGGGGTAAAAGCGCTCCTAGTGTCAAATAAAGTTACTAATATTGTATATTTAGATGTTTCTATTTTGAACAAATTTTGGTCACCGAATTTCACCGACATTATGAATATTAAATTTTAATATTGTCCGTAGTTGCTCTTTTAATAAATGTTGATACAGTTTTTAAAATGCCTCGACGTTGTTCTGTTATTAAGTGCACTAGTTTTAACAAAACATCCAATGTTCCATTATTTAAAGTACACGATTCTGACTTTGATGCTTGGAACAAAATTATTTCTAAAGTGAATGAAAATTATTTGCGTAAAGTTACTTATGTATGTGCTGAACATTTTTGCAATGACGATTTTATTACAAATTATGCTGTACCTACATGTTTATCTGAAGATAAAAAAAAAA
>VUJU01001644.1:0-51670 GCA_009835225.1 Aphis craccivora
GAATGTAACCCATTTATAGGTACCCCTCTTGTGCTTTCTACGGAGGAAAAATTCTACACATTCGAAAATAAATATAAAATAAAAATATCTAATAATAAACTCTTATTTGATTTACTTAATACAATATAAAAAATTGAATTGATATGTAATTTCTAATCAGGTTCTTTGAAGATTAAAAATAATAACGTTTGTTCGTATATTTTATAGCATGCTCATTGGGCTCACGAGGCTATAATATATTATAACAGCTAGTGTACGTCTTTTAGCCTATAGGTTAAGTTAGGTTGAGTGAAAACGATACGAACAAATAGAAGAGAAAACGAAACTAACTATATTTTATTAACATTGTAGTATGTATAAATATAATACGCCTGTAGCGTTTCACCAAAACGATAATCGCGTATAAAATACACAAATACACAATGCAGCGGCGTTGATTGTCAAACGGCATTCGGATAACAACAATCAAAATAATCGTTACTATCGGATATAATATCATATATTATTATTATAAATGTGTTTAAGCCGTGATAGGTGCAAGTTTATGCGTGTATTTTTTGTGCGCGCGCGAAAGAGAAAGAAATTTGCCAAATCGACTTCCCGCAGACGTGCCGCCGCCGGTGCTTCCAAACTTCATTATTGTTACCTGGCGAGTGGCGACGACTTCAGGATTCCACGTCTACAGCGCGCGCTACATCAAAAAGTTAAGAAGCAGAAATATATATTGTGTGTCTTGTGAAGTTGTGAGCAACCGTTTGTGTAATCCAACCCGGTCTAATACGTATAGTTTAGAGTTAGTTGCGCATATTATATACTATGAACCGTATAAGTATATGAATTATCAAAAATGTAAAATATATATATGAAGAAATAGGCAAAAAAATAATAATTGAGAGCATTGAGACAATATTGAGTGAATAACCTACTGCGGAATATCCGTAGAAATCGGAATTGAATGAAATCGATTTTCCTACTAAGGACCAAAACATCATCCGCTATCGAGCCGTCATAATTTAGGCATAATATTTTACGGTTAAAAAAAACCGATCTCGTGCTATAAACAATATATCAACCTTGTTCTTTCCTCCTATCCCATACTTATTCATTTCCTATTATTGCAGTGTTTACCGATATTATTATAATATAATACAAATACCGCGTCATAATATTTCAAAAAAAAAAAAAAAAAATAATGATTTTTCACATAATTTTTATTGTATGTTTTATACATTATACGTTAAAGACAAATTGATGAATAATAATAATAATAAGCAAGTGCCGCTTACGCGTACCTATACCTATATTATATATTGTTATATTTTTCATAATAATAAACGTCCGCACATTGTGTGCTGCGATCGCGTGGTTCGCCCTCGCTACGGTGCGTTTATTTGTTATGTTTATATTATAATATTATTATTATTAGGTAGGTTATATATTATTATGGTCGTTGTTTTTGTTTACAAACCACTCAATACACGATGACGCTTTTATTATCGTTTTTTTTTTTTTTCATACTCACCATTATATTATTTACGTTTTTACTTTTAAAATTCGTTTTTTTTTTTTTTTTTTTGCTATGTTATTATAATAAACTCGGCGGCGGCGGCAACAATCACTTGTTTGGGCGCGAGCGAGGGCACGAGCTGTGCTCGCGATCGCGATCGTTCGACCGCAACGGCGCGGTGCGTCGTTATAATGTCGGCGGCGTACATGCGACCGCGACCGCGTCTTGCCAACGCCGGCGAGTTACCTATATACTCGATTCGGTTTCACCTTGGCCCGTCGGCGAGGACACCACGGCCGGTCCCCGCCGCCACAGCAGCCACGGCCAAGAAGTCGTAAGCCGGCTTATAATAATAATAAAATAAAAAAAAATATATAATAATAATAATTTAATAATATATATAATATACATCATTAAATTATTATCATTATTTAATATTGCATATTGTACAGATCGTAATAACGCGTGCGTGTAACGTAAACGCAGCTAAAACATTTTTTTTTTTTATGACATTATAGTTGTGCGTGTACCCACCTATTACGCGACCATTATGTTATTATTATATTATATACGTCTTGTTATTATTATTATACGATTAAAACCATTACGGCGACGATTATTATTACTATTACTATTATTATTATATTCTCGTTATCGGCGACGACAACTACGATATAGTCGCCCTTCGATCGCGGCTGATGAAAAACCGCGAAATCTCAGCTCAATAATTACGACGGCGATAGTCGTAATAATATTCATAGTAACATAACGAGACTCGGCGGTGTGGATATAATATTCATAATAATAATAGTATCTCAATACGTAACTATACGTCGATATTGGGCGCGCCTATATAACAGAATCGTTGTGAGCCGTATTTTTCATACTTTCGCGCGTATATTATAGTGGTAGGTACACGTCGTATCGGTCGCGGTTTTCTTTCCATACCTTAAAACATAATTATTATCATTACTGTATATTTTCGTGTGCACACAGTGGAGCGTAGGGCGGCACATGACGTGAGTGTGTGTGTGACTTTTGAGAGAGTAAAATAGCAGCTCGTAGGGAAACTCAATGTCTTATATAAGTCATGTATAATATTATATTGTGCGCATATAGTAATAATCTCTCGTGCCTAGCTCAACCATAGTCGTGTGTCGAAAATAATTGACGGTAAGAAACTGGTTCGCGAAGGTATTATTGCTAGTTATGTGTTTAGGTATATGTTATTGCACATAGGCGCGAGATTGACAACAAATTCGGTCGGTGATCTATTTTTCCATTAATGATAGGTATACAATATTATAGGTCTACGACATTACGAATACACGCACACACACTAGTGCAACAATGATAATTAATATTATATGTTATTATGTGTATCGCGATGAAGTTGCGGTAATGTTAAAGCATTACGAATTTAAGCGGCCATAGCACATGGGTGTACAACTGTAATACATCTAACGCGTAAGCGGGTACGTTTATGTGCAACAGGTAGCTGCAGCCTGCAGTAAAAGTATATACACCGGGAATATACGAATTTCGATGTTGTAAAAACACGGGTTCAATGGCTCGTGATTTCAAAACAGTCATAAAGCAGAGAAAATTATATAAAATTATTTGATAATATTATACCTATCTACTTGTATCTAAAAAAAAAAAAAAATTATCTGTATTCTATACTCTATGCCTATACGTATTTGTTGTCGAGTTATTGTTATGCGCATTATATTTGAGCCAAGATAATAGAAATATAAAAATAATATGATATGATAAAAAATAAATAAATAAATAAATATATACTATGATATTTTTTTTTATTAATACGTAAAATTATAATGTATTTCGAAATTTTCGAAATTTCAACCTACGAAAATACTACTTTATAAGTATAATATGTTATGTTGCATACGGACAGGTCATCAATATTCAACTTGTGCGTATATAAGACACAATCACTACAGCCTCAACTTAATAGTAGTTTTCTCCGTATAAATATATTATATATATGTTTGTCGCCATTACTTTTACATCATGGATGATAGGCGCATTAAAACGTGCTAAGGCATGTCCAAGTGGCAAGTGGCTGTATACTACGAAACAGCAAAAACGCTACAGCAGTATTATAGGCATATATAGTTTATTGTCGAATTTGAATATTCAAATGCATTTATGAGATTATGCAGACGTCGCTATATATTATAATGTATCAATCGGACACTCGTATATAATGATTCCGGATTTTGAATAGTAGTATTTCTTGATTTCGTATAGCGGTAAAGCTATTATGAAATTCGAAAAAAAAAATATACATATATATATGAGCGTCACACCAACACACGCTTACCCATTGCAACTATGCGATATAGTCGTAGGTACGAAATGTTTACTAAAGTTACACAATGCACGACTTTATATAGGCGTAGTGCGTATTATTATAATATTTTAATAACGCGTGCGCGCCTATAATTTATTGTTAGTGTATTATAAAAAAAAAAAAAATTACGATAATAAAAAATTAAAAAATTAAAATAAAAATAAAATACAGGTCGAAGAACGTCGAAAATGGCCTAGTATTTACTATATTTACATCACACACGGCCGCGTGATTTATGTACGACAGACACGTATGAAACAACAACTTTGACGAAAACTGCCCATCAATTTACATCACACTCGCACACAATAATGATAATACGCCACGTATAACATCATGTGTGTGCGGTTATGGTGGTGACCGGACAACAACACATAATTTCCAACGAAAACGGACAATTAATTTACATCATACGCGTGCAAGTATTGAGGCTGTCCGATACGAAATCTATAGTATACGAATAACGATAATAACGATTATAATGAACAATGCGCGTCGCATAAACATCACCGTCAAACATAACGACGATGATGGTGGGCATGAAATCGTCCACTATATTGGCTATAATACATTTCATGACTTTATTTTCACCGCGCACCATTATATATACCTATACGACTTTCGTAATATTTTTAAAGTCTTCACAGCTCGTGTGTTATAATAATATCTATTGTGTACACATAGTACCAGCAGTATGTGTATAATAAAATAATATTACAAACCGACCTATGCAAATTATGTCGACAATGAGATATTATTCAAATACGAAATGTCACGAATAGTGTGTAAGTGTATTATTACCGGCCCGCTTATTGTGTTTCGGTCGCATAATTTACTTTCATCCCATAATGCCCACGTTATCTTATAAAACGCGCGCGCATAGAAGCACACAATAATATGCTCGCACGTGCTAATCAAAACATTTCGCGAATCTGTAAAACTTTTTGTAAATAACAATAACGCGGTTTTTTCCGCAATCCTCTCGAGAAATCGTTGGTATTCAAAACGAAACTGGAATTATTTGGGGCCGGTACCTACGTATATTAAATATCATATTAGATTTGCGAAGGGACGCGTAGTAGTGGTTATTGGTTATAGTGAAACTGACGATTCAAACTCAATAAATTCCAACTAAAGAAAATTGTTCTCACAGTGTTCGATATATATATATATATATATAATTTTTTTCACTAAAAATCCATTTAATGTAGGTACCTACTGCTATCTTAGTTTATGATTTTAAAATTAATATACACACCGTAGTCCGCAACAAATATAATAGTTATATTACCTAATAAAATGTATTAAATCGTATAATTTTTGTTAAATATAATTTTGTCTAATTAAACTAAACTTTAATTAATTTCACTATTTTATAGTGGATTTATCATATTAAAATAATTATGATAAAATAAATCAATAACTTTATTAACTCGAATAAAATACGTATAGGTACAAACATTAAAATAATATTTTATCTAACGAGATTTGAATTCAAACAAAAATGTATTTAGGTCACATGTAAAAATTTGTTTTAAATAAGTAATCAAATTAATAACTGTATACAAAGATTTTTTATTAGAAAGTTCCTCTAGCTATTCCATTTTACAAATTTAACTTGAAGAATTATACCAGGATATAATATGATCTATTATTTCACTATTTAAATATATTTTAATGAAACGTCTAATAATTTCATTATTCATATTTTAAAAGTTATTTTATTTATATATGTTGTGTATTATTATTTATTTAAGTTCATTTTTTATAGTCATGCGTATCATACGTGTATTTTTATATACGCACGCAAAACATTGTTTAAGTTCATACGTGCCACTCCGACGATCGAAACACACGTGCGAAAAATAACGCGCTACTGTAAAACGGGCCTTAATACCTATAAACTTTTTTTTAATGTTCGCTATATAATTCATAAAAAAAAAACTAAGTACTTTATTTAAAAAATGGCAATATTCATCTAAAGAAAAGTTTTTTAATAAAATGAAAATGAAATATTATGTTGTTATTGTTACAACACGGTATAAATACAATACCTAATTAGATGCCTTGTTACAATTATTTTGTGTAATATAAAAAATAATTTCAGCCCAACATTGATATCTCCCTTACTATAGAAGATATATTCTGTAGTTACCTATATTAAATTAAAAAATAATATTTTATTTTGTTATTTCAAAATCATTAGTATGTGATCAGCATTATAACTATAAGACGACATTTTCAATGTTTTCCCCTCTCCAGTCCTAACACAAAAAAAACTGAAAGAATCGGTTTTAGACTAAGAACAGACCGGAACCCATAAAAATTTATTCTAGAAACTGAACCTTAAATCAATATTACAGTAATTTTAGGTTTCAAATCCCAATAGATATTCTTAGGTAAGGATCAAAACATATAATATATAGATTGTACTAATTGCAAATGAAAAAATTATAATGTATAATAATTTATTATTTCCAAATGTAAAAACATAATTCGTATGTTACAGTATATCAGTCGTCTGTTATGTGCCAAGTAGTAATAATAACTAATGTATATAGTTATACCATATTAAAACATATATATAGTTAACAAAATCGTAATACTACAATTATAAATATGGGTTATCTAAGTGGCGAGTGTATTTACAATTTTTAAATTCCATACGAGACTTATAAATGTTCACATCTGTATATAATAGATATAACAAAATTATTTTTAATTGTAGACATAATAATATTATGATACCTATAACCTAACATCTGAAAAACAGTAAACTTAAAATGACAGTCATTAATTAAGTTCCATTGATTGACTTATTATAATAAGTTAATTTCCTTTTATTCATAAAGTATATTTACTTAATTCAAAAGATTATTATACACAATTTTATTAAAAGAACAGAAAGCATTAAAACCTAAGTTAGCATGTTTTTTTGAAAACTCGTAAAATCTGACCCGACCCGACATTTTTTATCCGACCTATAACCTAACCGTTAAAATCATAAATGATGGCTTATACACATATATCACATTAAAATATTATAATATGTATGATGACGACAATTCGAGCAGAAACTGCATAATAAATAATAATAATAATAATAATAATGAGATAAATTAATATAACACATAAAATGCATATAATAGGTACCTTGAGCTGGTGCAGCCGAATTCTTCGGTTACTCGCCGAAATCGTCGCTGTGCAGTCGGTGCTCTCGTCTCGGGCGCCGGGTGCTTTCGCTACGAGCACGCCGTGTACCGCTAGTATGGTATATCTGCGTACAGCGGCTGCTGCTGCTGCTTCCGCAACGCGTTGACGCACCGCCGTCGTCGCCTTCCGTCACGCTCAAACCAGTCGTGCGCAGCGCTATTGACCGTAGTTCTTTGCAGTCGGTACAACAATAACAATTATTGTGATAGATCGGAGTGCATCTAACCTATAACGCTAAAGCGACGGCCTGCAGGTATAATATGCGTGCACGGAGATATAGGCGCGTGCTACTTAAACTATGACGACGATATGCAGCGGAGATCGAGAATTTCGCGCTGGACAGCTGCATATGTGGTGCTGGGAGTATTGATGGTGTTGGCGCGATGACTGCTGCGACTGCAATGCGGTTGCTACTATATAGTGTGCGGGACCGGATAAATGAATGATCGACGAAAACAGAATATAATATATAGAGCTAGATATGATCTATACGTGTACGAGCGGTGGCGGCGGCGAATCGGCGAGTCGGAAGGACTTTCGTCAGCCGGCGACTACTGTTATGGATGCGGTGGAGGTGGAGCAGGTGGCGGTGGTGGAGGTGGCGGTCGCCGATGACCGTGGTGGCGGCCGGTCACTATAATAATTTAATATAGGTATAGCATAGTATAATAACATGTATGTAATGTATATTTAGTCACCATTTATACACAATAGGTATATTACATATACACTGCAGGTATCGCTATTATACCTAGGTATAGATTATATTGTATACCTACGCGCGATTACGAGAACGAAATACAAACGATTTATAATATTGCGGTAGAGCTAACGCCCGCGCAAATCGTTATTAAAGTTACCGACGTATTGTAAATCGCGGCAGCACTCGACCTATAACGATCTATACCTATATACCCACTGTTATATGATTATAACAACTTTAACCGGGTGAGCAGTCGTAGGTATACCTATATATTGCCCAATTATATATTTAGGCACGACGGTCATACTGCTGCTGTGATATCGATCAATAATAATAATAATAATTGATCGAGTGAGGGCCACCTACACATATATATATATATGTGTTTAAAGCACAGCCACGTTAAACAGTACCTATGTACGTAAGTACTCGCATATTATATACTATCATTACTCGTGTACACGTAATAATGTGTATATACACGCGTACGTGATCATTGTGCGTGCGCGCGCGTGGAACTAAACGGCATAATTATAATTATTGTGCACCTACACCATCGACGACGATAAGAAATGGCACATTAAATTAAAACAAATTAGCACGTGCGATAAACCTGTACCAATTGACCCGGTGTTTTATTGTACATTCAATTATCGCACGGTATCTACCGCGCGCGAATTTCCGTACGCATATAGGTGTACTGCAGAAACCTGCAGAAAGTGATAACAGCCGCTTCGATTTGCCGCGAGTTGAAATCCATAAAATACACATGTAGGTACACCGCGTAGTCGTTCGAATCATATACTTGTTGGTATTATATAACAAAATCATTATGTAAATCTCAGAATAATCCGATGCATGCAGTACAACAAAATATCAAGCAGATATTATGTACGACGAAAACTTCGAAGACATAATAAGATTATAATTTATTAATTATATAATGAAAATTGTATTATTCGCCGTCTCGCGTCTGGAGATAACGGTGAAATTTATCAGTCACTATACAGTTTTCACAAAGGTCAGCTAGTCGCACCAATAATACTAAAATGGTAACATACAGTAAATTATAAATATATATACCTATATGGTAACTAATAAAAGTTTCGCGTATGTCAGATGACATTATAGCCAAAATATGCATACTTAAAAATCTTAAAATACATTATTTAAATATTAGTTCAAAATTATTTTGATAAATGAGTAAATTAATGAATAACATCTAAAATAAGAACGACTACTACGCGTTTAATTAGCACGGACAATTCTTAAGTCGGTGTACACTAGTGTACACTCAAATACCTACTCAATCGAACTTCGGCTAAGGTTCAACGCTTTCAAATAAACAAACAATATGAGAGCTACAATCAGCTCTTTTGGTAAATACTTTAATAAAATACTCAAAAAAGTAAATAAACTTAAAAAAAAAAACCTAAAATACCTAAATATACAAAATAAAAATAGACAACATGAAATTATACAATGTTATTTTTCTTTACCGTAACACAAAATAAATTGTTTCTATATAGCTGGCTTTTCTTATGACGCGTCAGTACTGCAAAACAAATATGCAAATTCTAAGACGTTTTCTGCTCTTCTTCAGATACAGCAACACTCCTAGGGTTTCGTCTCACCAATCACAATAAACTTGAATCTATCAAAGCTTCAATTAAACAATGGTAATATTATGCATCTGACATCAACACATCGTCATTACTAACACTTTCATTACACATTCTTTTTTAATTAATAAAGATCCTCCACCAATACAATATCTATACGCAAATTTTCACAACAAAATTAAACATATCTTTGAGGAATGCCAAAATACAAATCTACGCGTACAGTTTACAATATAAAACAAGCCATTAACTTGTGAAGACGAAACCTCATCACCTTATTATACTTAAACATTATAAACAATAACTAATCACACAGTGTAAATATTATTAAATATTATGTTAAATACCATTAGCTAGGTAACATATGTAATAATAATAATTAATAACCTTAATTATTGTTGAAGCCTGTAAATTCTTAACTAAAATAAAAAATGTACCTACGCGATATTTACCTAACTGGGCTAACTGCATATATGTTGTATATATATATTATATATACATTATACATACTATTATACCAACAGGTGTTATAAGTCTCTCAGTGGGTAAATACTCTGATAAAATGCGTAATATTTATATTAAACAGAATGATTCACCATATACATTATGCTCACTTCTATTAAAATTGTAATTGTAATATTACAACAATTTTTAATTTAATAATGAATTTATTCAAATTCTGATTTCTGGAAGTTTCAAATATTATACTTACTTAAAACCATATTTTCAAATTGTTTAAATTGCCTTTTATTATTGTCTTATGATGGAGGATATATACTTCTATTTTTCAAACATGAATCAAACATCCGCTTGAATTAAATGCATGTTATATATTATATATATTCACATACTTGCAACAACATTAGGTATATTATTTTGGTAGAACTAAGATGATCAAAAATATTATTTGAGCAGTATAGGTAATTCACTAACACGGGTTTTTATGAACGCCGAAATTTTATAAAATAAAATTATGAATCTCATGTGCAAAATGGTTTTTTTGTTTATTAAAAAATGTCAGTGGGTGCAATGGCACCCATTGGCCCCTTTCTGCGGGCGCCTCTGTCCGCTTCTTTTTAGTTTTTATTATAAATTATAAAGTGGGTATTTTTTTGAAAATGTTTATGTTGTCTAATTGATTAGCTTAATGCAACATAATTAAAAATACATAGACTAGTTTTTCAGCTGTATTAAAATATTCTTTAAAAAATGGTTTTATTTTAAAATATAAAATAGATGTAACGTAGAATCCAGTATCTATTTATTATACTTAAACCATTTTCATCCGTGTATATTTCAAACCGCCATTAACCTTAGACCTTAGTACACAAAGTCAAAAACTAGTTGTTAGAATTTTGATGTATAAAGATTTTCAGAATAATAAAACGCCAAATAGTTTATAGTATAAAAAAAAATAGGAGATATTTGTTTGAAAAACAGGACACTTCTTAACTATATAGTACAACAAATCTCAAAAATTTAAAAAATAGTGTCGGAAAAATTTAAATAATCATGCTTGGTGAATCATCCTACATGTGTTATATATATATATTATATGCGTTATATCGACGTATTTAGCTACTAGGAAACTTTTAACATACCAATGCATACACCCCCAAGTGTTTATTTACAACCGCAGAAATCATTTTATCGTGATCGCCGGCGATAGTGATTCTGAATCCATAAGACTGTCTGGTAAACCTAACACAGAGGACATCTGTAAAACGTTTGTAAATTTGTTTTGCACAATCGTAAAAAAAAGCTAGGTATAGAAACAAATTTGTTTTGCGGTACGATGACTAAGTCAAATAATAATGTATAATACCTATGGTATTATGTTACCCCCCCCATTTTTGTGTACTATTATATCTATGTAATAGTAAAACAAAAGTTTATATCTACACAATAGGACGCTATACCTAACTCGAGAGTCTTAAAATACGTGGTCTTTATACATGATGTCGTTTAAAAACTTTAAAAATCAGATTTTAACTACCGCATTGTCTGCATTTACATCGCGAATAAGAAGGAAAAGTTACGAGTGATGGTGAAGAGATGTTTGACGCGCATCACCCTGCGCGTATAATAAGCTGCACTATGTACCTATAGAATATATTATTGTGAGTCACGCACATGGCCACGTCTCTCGCAACAGCAAATCCGCATAGTGTTAGGTACACAGCATATTATAATATAGTCGCACTACACCGGACACCGGTGGCGTGTAAAAAAATTCGCACCGGCTGTGTGTGCTACGCGTGTTGTAGACACTGCGCGTCTCGGGCGTGGTGACCGGCGGGCCGGTGGGCGGCCGAAAGTCTACCGGACACTGTGCCCGGCCATCGCGGTGGCCGTTCGCGATGACCGTCAAACGGTGCAACGGTCGTTCGCGCGGATACTTTCGCCACCGCCCGCCGAGACTATAGAATACGGGCGTCCCTGATCTACGCGCGGTCACTCCGCCGAGAGTGAATTATATGAACGTAGGTACATAATGATATAATGATAATAACGCGTACGCGCGATATCGTTGAAAGATCGCGAATGTGGGTGCGGCGGCGGCGGCGGCGCTATAGTCGGTTTTTGCGAGTTGTCCGCGATCGCATTTCGGCCGGTCGGGACGGTTTTTTTTTTTTTTTTTATCTCCATAATAATAATAGTAATAAAAATAATTCGTTATTTATTTCCGCCCGACCGCCCGCCCGCCCGGTGCAAGTATAACGAGCGCCGCCGACGTATAATAATAAAAAATCGGGCGAGCAACAACATTCGCCAATTATCGGCGATGGCTGTAATTACATACACACACGCGCGCGCGCGCGCCGGTCGTTTTTTTTTCGCGGTAAACGACGCGGCGGCGACGTTTAGCATTGACCCCGTCGCGCCGTGGTCGTCGTACCCTGTGCGCCGGAAACACGCCGACTTCACGGCCGCCGCCGCCGTCGTTATTTTTGCGATTTTCGCGTTCCTTATAATGATACGATTATCATATTATTATATTAGGTACGTTGTGTATGTATATTTTATTTATCGTACCGCGAGCGGAGACTCGTGTGGTTCAATCAGGGTCGGATTTATAGGTACCTATAATACTACAGCACACGCGTATGCCGCGGCGATGGCCTTTGAGCGGAATGAATAACATTATATTTTTGGGGCCCCAAATAAATCACGTAAAGGACAATGCACTTTTTGATTATCTAAAAAATGACTTTGACATTTCTCCAGTACTTGTAATGGTGTAATTATAATTGAATTTCCTTGATAATTCGTCGCAAGAACCATCGAATCGGGTATATAAGTATTCTATTATGTACCTATGCTGCAGAGGTACTTTATAAAAATAGTAATTGCCCCCGAACAGTATATTTATTGTGACTTGAATAAATAATAGAAAAAAATAATAATAAATAAATAGTTAGGCAATGATTAAAATTAAATGCTTGAAAGTTTTCTTGATATTATTTTCACAGCACCAGACGACGCGATAACCTTTCTCGTCTGGATTCAAGAACATCACCGCTCGTTTATTTGAACGGTAAGTGATATCAGTATTTATATACGGTTGGATAAAAGTGTACATTTCAAAATGCGGACACTTTTTACTATTGAAAATACAATGTAATGAATATTATATTACTTGTATTATATTATACAAACACATCTGAAGTAATGATAAACTTTTAATTATATTAAAAATTGTATATAGTTTCAACTAAATCGAGAGTATACAACATGTCAAAAAAATATATTAATCATACGTATTTATCATGTTTGTATATTATGAACATTTTTATTTGTAGGTATATTTTACTTAATATAACATGTTTAAATGTTCTTTTTTAATATTATTTGTCATAAACTCATATATAATACTATATAATTATAAGTAGGTATCTACAAGTATATATTATTAGATATCAAACAATATGTTTAAACCTCATCAAACTTAATAATATTTTTTATACAATCTGTCAAGGCTTGTTTATATTACTTTATAAGTTTATAGTAAGTATATACTATGTAAGGCATATTTATATATGTATATAATGCATATAATACTATACTTTACGGTGTCGGCGTTCTGAAAATATGTTCATTTTAACACGATTTTTTCAAAGTACCCGCGTTTCACGTTTTTAATGTTTTAATACTGTACAAAGTGTCCTAGAACTATTTAAATATATATTAGTGTATTATGTGTATTATTGTATCAAACATAAGTACAATAATAATACGTAAATTACAAAAATACATCTTATTTTTATTTATTTTTTATGAACGCCGAATTTCAGTAGGTAATTTGAGTTCCATATTGTTATATGGAATATAATATTTGTAAATTGTGTAATTTTTTATGGATCTATTATTAATTAATAATTAAAAAACTTTAGGACCTTGGTTCTGCTCATTCAGCCCTCCCCTAAAACCGATCCTGTGTATAAGAGGTGACAGGAATTGGGTATCCACCGCGATATTATTATCGTACAAATAATATATTTTTATCGGAAATAGTGCTCGTCGGCTGTTATTATTTCTATTAACCGGACAACCGTTTCGTACAATAATTGAATAGTATAATAAACAATAGTATTTATAATATTCTCGTATATTCTCTCGCACGAGGGGTTTAGCATGCGCCGCCGGTCACCTTGACAAGGACGCTGCTGCTGCACGACTGCAAGCACTCGTGATTCGTGAACGTCACGCGAAAATAATATATATTTTATGATGATTTATTAAATTCCACGTTTTTTTTTTTTTCACAGATAATTTATAGTTGTTTAAATTATCGTCTCGCGTAATCCGTTCCGTTCATATCGTCGTCGTCGTCGTCACAACAACAATGTATTACATATATTAATATTATTATTGCAGCACTATAATACGGATTATTATCAATAATTATTATTGTTATTTTGTTGTATAATATTTGTAATGCGCTCGATTACACCGCTGCCGACGCCGAGTAACTAATATTGTCGTGCATATAATAATAATCGGTCATCATCGATGTGATTATTATTTATTATATAATATAAATTATAATATATTATGGACTCCGTCGCCCCCCGCCACAGTCACCATACCACGCGAACGGGAGTATAGTGTCGTGGATGGAGATCAAGGGGGTAAGCGACGGTTACGTGACCTACATGCTTATAAATTATAATGAACGGTGTAAAAATCGACCGGGACGATTAACGATAATTGCAATAATGCGATGTGATTATATTGAGACAGTTATAGGTTTATGGATAATGGAAACAAAAGTAAATATTAATAATAATCTGTCGGTGTATAGTTATTACTTAGTAGTTAGTTATTAGTTATATTTATATAATATTATGTATTATACGCGGTACACTTGTAGTACGGTCAGTAGGTACCTACGGATATTTCAGTCCGGCGCAAAACTAGCGCGTAAGAGACGACTACTATACAGTTTTATCCTGGATTTCACGACATTGTGCGGTTTTGCGATTTTTATAATATACGATAGGTACATATATAATGTTTTGAAATACTATATAGGTTCTTCTACCCACATAAACCCGTCAGTGTATAATTGTCACACAAAATACCGACGTACCGTCTTACGCATTTATTATCGTTCATGATCATGAATAATTCACTACACAGGAAAAATATTTTTACTCAATAAATATTAGGTGTATTCCATAAATACTAAACGAATGCCATTTGAACATTTATTATGACTTATAAATTACCGGGAAACAGTTCTGATGAGTGAATAATATTTTTTACCGAAATATAATAAAGCATAAAATAAGTTAGATTATTAATTTTTTTTTTTTTTTTTTATATATAAGTATTAATTGGTATTTTGACGGATCATGGTTGTGGTGAAAATAGTTCAAACTGTAGAAATTGAAAAGATAAATAATAATTTTAATGTGTCATTGTAGTATGGAAATTTTAATCATTTGTAAATAATTGTTATACTAAAATATATTTTTTTACGAATTACGTCTAATTCTAACTTCAAACACTAATCAACAAAATTATGACCACAATAATTAATGCGTATATTATCGAAATTATTAAATCGCTTTAGGAACAAATTATGAGAAATGGTATATTAAATGTTTAAGCTTTTCGACTTAAAACACTATTGAAGTATTTTTAATTCTCAAAAACGTGTTAATAAACTACATGACAAAAATAATTGATTAAAAAAACAAAAATCATTGTAAAACATTATTCTGCTCAAAATCTATATAATATAGATACCTATGCTATATTTTTATAGTAATTTTATAAATGATGAAGTAATAAAAGTTTATATTAATCAGTATAAAATAAACAAATCGTACTACCTTTACTACTAGAGTGAATTTAAACCAAATAAATGTTCTTTTAAGTTTTTAATTTTTGTTAGTAAGTTAATTTGAATTTTTTATTAAATAGGTACCTGATACGAGCTTTAAGTTTACAATTAATAGTGATTCAAAACCTTTATCCAATCTGATATCTGAGGTACATATCTTTATCAAATCTAAAATTATATAATCAAATAGGAGTTATAAATATTGTGTTAACAACGTTTACGTGGTTTAAAAATTGAAATGATAACATATTAATCTCGTGAATTAAAATGTTATATAATTAATACTTAATACTATCTATACTTTATAGTTAATAGTTATGTTACCATTATTAATTATTTTATTAGTACCAAAATCATAAGTCTATAATTAAAGTAAGTACCTAATATTATCTGTCCCTGTAAAGAACAAATATTAAATAAACTATTAAATATATTTTAACTAAAAAAAAAAAAGTAATAATATTAATAAAAATTAAAAGCAAATATTGTAATTAAAAATTATTCGTACAAAATTAATAACCATTAATTAATAGGTAGGTACTTATATAGATAAAAAAAAATGGGTCATATTAATTAAAACTTTTCAAGGAACTTACAATTATATAATTATATAATTTGTTAAATTTCTTTTGTATAGTATTATAATAAATAATAATAATATTAAATCTTAGATTACTTTAATCAAGGTACTTGATTAGGTATTTATTATTTTTTTTCTGAAAGTATTGCAGTAGATATCCATGGTTTTGGATATAAAACCTATATGACTATTTAGGTATCTAATAAATCGGTACAAACTGATAGTTAGTATCTGATAATATGCAGTTGTGTAGAGATATTCCACAGCCAACCTTATAATTTTTTTAGAACTGCTAACTAAGTGTCAGCACATTCAATTGTACATAGAACAATAGAACACACACGCAAGACTCTTAATTTATAGTTAGCTTCTTAACATAACATTATAACTGATAATATTATTTTAATAATTGTTTAAAATTAACTCTTTACGTTAAATACGTTTTAATTTTTTTTCAGTATTTCTTTTGAAGTATATTTCATATTACGGTAAACTAATGTCAAAAAAGTGTCAAACGTTCATTAGTTTAAACATTTAGTTTCCTGATTTCCAGTATCCAATAAAGTGATTATTTACTTACAAAACGTTAAATCTTAAGCTATAATTATGCCTACTCCGCTTTCAACAAATATCTAATTATAAATACTTGTGAAAAAATATAATCCCAAGTAGGTATAAGTGATGCAATATAATATACTCCGTTACTCGCAAGTCGTAACTTATCAAGTTTAACCAATGTTGATTTCCATACGTATTTTATAGAAATAATGTTAGCTAATGAAGGGTTTATAGGTTATAGGTTAGTCGTTGACGTTTATATTAGATATGCAGTTTTTATTTTTTGAAAAGTCTAGCTGTTATAAACGTTTACGTTATATAAATTAAAACTAGCATTCCCGTTACCTACGTCATCATTTTCGTAGTCGCCAGAAAATTTCGTTGCCCAGGGACAAAAATATAGTTATGATGTGACGTACTGACGTCATTGTCCTTGTATATTTATGTAGGTACATTTCTTAAAAATTGAATTTAGTTGTGAAATATTAGATATTGGCGGACACTCATATTATTGACGAGTGTACTACTTTTTATCGAATGTTGCCTCCGACCTCCGTATAATCATACTCTAAATGTGAGTGTGTGTGAAAATAATTATTCTCATAATGGTCAAACAAAATAAATTTATTAATATTGTAAGCCTATTGATTAATTTTTTTAGAAAAACCAAATACTCGTATATGAGGGGTTGGTCATTTGGAAACTCCTACAAGTACACACTCCATTTCTTATTGTATATTATTACACAATTCTACTAATATTTGTTTATATATATTAGATTTATAGTTTTATGTATATTCTGGTATTAACTATATAGTATATATAGGTCCCAAAATTCTAGTCGGGTTATATAAAATAATATCTAGGTATTGTGTACACATGAAACAAAAAACAAATAAAATAGTTTCTTATAATTTTTCCAGATGAAGGACGAATATAGATTTAGTATGGAGAATAGCATCTGGACAGGTATGATTAGTGCTTAATAATTCTTTTTAATTTTGTATAATTTGACAGAAATTTACTTACCTCAGTTCTAAAGCATACCCATTTCAATCCCACAAATGACCATTTTAGTTCTCAGTCCCACTTTTGAAATTAATTTCGCCAAAGTGAATGGAACTAAAAAAATGCGCATATACATATACATATACACATAGGTACAAACATGGCCCGTGCAAGCTTCTAAGCTATTATTTAGTGTGTTGTGTTTCTCAAAACATCGCAGCATGTAGGTTATTAATAATTAATTACCCATAAATCGCGAACTGACAAATGAATACCGCCCCCACACGATCACACAGTCCATATTTTGTAAAAAATGAAAATGAACATTTTTTACCGGCAAATCATCATTCAAGTCGTTACACTTGATCGAAACATCAAAACAGAAACATACGAATGACTTACCTGAGTACATATGAATAATTAGGAATTAGGATTGTTGTTAAGACTCTACAAGTATGATGGGAAATAAAATGGATCGTGTATAATATTTTAAATATTAAGGCTAATTTTCACCAACAAATTCTAAGAACCTAATTATGTAAAAAAAGTTTCAAGTAAATAATATATTTTAAAAATATTTATCTATTAAATTATGTATAACTGTATAAGACAGTATAAAAAGGGGAAAAGTAGATAACCACTTTGCTGTACAGTAAGAGTTGAGTGTACTTCATTATCGAACAGGTCACTGTAATGGATGTACAATACTACAATGTACATTGTACATATTATTCATTTGAATTCAATGATAAATTCAAACATATGAAAAACGATTCTGAACAGAGACGATCAATTTACTATCATATTGCTATTATTAATGATTATAGTAATTTATATTTTATTATTCGTAGTATGGGATTAACTTTAAAGTTTAAATAGGCAATATAGGTACGTTAAGTTTTAAATCCCCACCAAAAATATTTTTAAATTACAATAAAATAATTAAAATCATTACATATTATAGTATGCATTGTTCAAAATAAATATCGAATAACGCTCAAATTCAAATGTTTTATAAAAAAAAATCAAGTCCATTAACTTTTTAGATTTTTTGGTTACATTACTTATGAGTCATACGTAGTCATGTAAGTTATGAGGCATCTTACATTAAATATTTAAGTTTTCATTATGAAAATTGAATACTATAAATTTAAACTATAAAATAATTAACAAATTATCGTGATTTTAAATAATTTTGACAACATTTGAATATCAATATTTATGAAACTAAATGATAACTACTATGGTAAACTATTTAATATTTTTAATTAATTATTAATTATAATAAAAACTCAACTCATAGTGAAGATATTTTATTCAAATTTATCGAAATGCATAAAAATAAATATTAAAAAAATTGAGAAGTTAGTCTATATAGTATAATATACGCATGACTATCAAAAAGTGTCAAAATGTTTTGAAATTATATCATGCTTATAAAATACTAACATAAACATTTGGTGTAATTTTTATGTCTTGAAAATGTTTATTTTTATTGTACATTGTTTTTGGGCGAGTACCTACTACCTATACTAATAATTAGTATTGTAACTGTGATCAAAACTCAATTATTGTAGAACGCATATAACCCTTTTATTTGTATTCAGTGGAAACTAATTTGTTAGTACATATTTATAATTATTTTTAGCTAAAACCTAACTTAGATATTCTTATTATATATCTTTTATTCTAGTAATTAAAATTATATAAATGTATTAAACATTACATAATGTGTAATTAATTATTTTGTATCTATTCTATTATATTCTGAACGAAGTGATGAATGTATTTGATTTTGATTTTTTCCCCGATATCCTTCATACAACAATACATTCAGATTAATTTATCTGACACTCGTCTGCATTCGTCTGTATTTGTGTGTCAATGATTCATTTCTTCGGTATTAAAATCTATTGGTATAAGTATAGAAGGAAAAATGAGTACGTCTACGTGTATACTATAATTATAATTATTTATTTTATATGCATATCGTATTATAATAATATAAATAATATATCCACATTTCATAATATTATTTATGAAATGCATTTTTAATTTAATTCATAAAACTATTGAAATAATGTAATGTCATAAATACGAGTACGTAACATATTAACATATTTATTGCCTTATTAAAACTGAAAGTATGTAATATGTGTTTAATATTTCAGTGTCTACAAAATTGTAAATTATTAGGTAGATGACACAATACAAAATATTCGTGTATTGTAAAATAGGTACCTATATACTACAATATATAGTTATTGTATACATCAAGATAGTTGATGGAAAATAAAACATTTACATTATAGATTTTAAATATAATATTCATTGTTTACCGAAATGAAAAGTTACAAAGTTAGAGAATTTTTATGATATTATATTTTATCTACTTTAGGATTTTACATTTAAGTTTGTATTATATACGGTTTTTTGAATATTTTTCGATAAATGGATACTTGAACAATCATTACGTGCCAACTGCCAATAGAATCTTTTTTATACTACATGAATGATATCTTCATGTTTTGTGTAATGAATACTGATGGATAGTATGCTTCATTAATAGTACCTATTTAATATTTATTTACATAATAAAATTATTTTGTTATTTTACCTTGATTTAATTTTATTCATAGATATATACAATGTACTTACAATTTAAATTCTGAGTAGAATGATGAATGATGATTGATGAATATATTGATATTACAATGATGTATTTTTATTTTTTTAGGTCTGAATACCTACATCTTTATAGTTTGAAATTGGTTTGATTTCCAGATTATTGAAAGGAGATTTCTGATGGAAAATTGAATATAATTTGTACTCAGAAGGATCAAAAGTAAATACTTCATACTCTTCTCAATAGTCTGGAAAGCAATTATGAATTTCGGGAATATTTATGTAATTAAGTAACATCAAACGAAAAATATTGACCTACAATGATTTCAGTTATTTTCTTTAATTCAAACATAAATAACCGCAAATATAACTTATAAGTTTTAAGTAATATAATAATGATAAAAGAAATGTTCATAAAATATTTATACTAGAAGTTTCTAGACATGGTATAATGTTCAAAATATTTTGACTCTTTTTATGTTATTAATAAACATTTTTATTTTATTCTTTTTAAATGATTATAAAAAAGTTGAATATTTTATATAATATCTGAGTTTCTTCATACTTTTTCTTATTGGATTTTTTAAGAAAAATTGATCTTAAATTCAAATTAACTGTTATACGCGTTTGAAATTAAAATTAAACAAAATTTAAACGATTTATTCTAAAACAATTTAAAAAAAATTATTAGTAAAAACTTTAAACTTTTCGTCATTACATATATTATTGGTTAATATATATAATATGCAATATTAAATAGGTATTAAAAATATTAAGATTAATTTTAAGTTATTTATATATCAAGGTTGAGTTTATTCACAGTTTTACAGTACGTCGATATTAACACAACTATTATAAGTTAATAAAAATAATATATGACATGATTTAAAATATTTAATCATATAGTAAATTCGAAGTTTTTTACAAAAATGAATTTAACTTAGCGTATTACTTATATAGTTATATATAGAAATATAATAATATTCATTGAATGCAGTATTTAAATAGGTACATGATAAAATATTCTATTAGTAGGTAATATAGGTTCACAGACTATTCCACTCCGATTAAGTTTTGCATGAAATGATTTATCATGACGTGACCTATAGGTACAATGACGAGATATATACAGCAGTAGTTTTTCCTTTTTTTTTTACTTCTTATTTACAAAGTAAAAAAACTTAATTAATACAAATTTAGTTCAATTAAATAATAGAAAAAATGTCTAATTTAAAAAAAATAGTCACATATTATATAAATTATTGTTGTTTAAACCACTATTTGATATATATACATAATATCTAGTACATATGTTCGAAATATTATGGGTCTTAAGGCCTTGCCACCACGGCCTTAAAACTACCTTGACCGCCACCGATGTGAGAACTCGCATACTAAGCTTTATTTTTGCCAATATACTTGGTGTATACAAGGTCCATGACGTGTCCTGCAGGGGGATATGCTCTCTACGTAAATTCCGATGACTGATTACACAATAATTGAGATCGTATAATCGTTAAAATATATCCACTGTCATTTGTGGAACTAACCAGCTCAATATATTTTAATAGTTTATAAATATTTAAAATACTGATTCACTAATAAACACTAGCTATTTACACAAATCATACAAAATTCACTAATGCACATTATGTGATTGGTTTTATATTTATTTTAAATCACTATATTTATGGATTTCAACTTTGTATAATGACTATCTTCCTTTTTTCACAAATTAAAAAATATATACACAATTTATTAACACGATAAAATCATATTTCAATATTTTGTGTAAATTTTCTAAATACGTACTATTTGTGAAACCTAAAACTATATCCTTATTGCCTATTAGTGTAGGTAGGACTAGGTCGACTAGGACATTACAATGCTGAAATGTACTATTCAAGTATCTGAGTATAGATATTAAAATAATTTAAAAATATTCGTACATTAAATATATCTATATATTAAATTTTAAAATGAATATTTTACAAATTACTAATTTCAGAAACGTACTCCTAGACAGATTTCCATGAAACTTATATCAAATATATTCTTCGACACTCAAAAGATGTGTTTATAGGTATGTGGAATTCACTTTTACTCACGAAAATCAAAATTTAAAAATTTAATTTAAGATAATAAAATATTTAATTTTTATTTAAAAATGACTACAGAAATAAAATTTAAAAAAAATTAAATTAAAAAAGACTAGCTGAGTTTTCGTGCTTATCTATTAAGGTTTTTCTTTAAATTAAACTAAATATTTGTTAATTTATTGATTTTTTATTCAAATGTAGGTACAACAAAATATAATAGCATGTATTCATGTTTGTACTAATGGAATATAAAATTTCACATTAATTATTTCTAGCTATGTCTGGAAAAAAATATTAGAGATAAATAGTACTTAACAATATTTTATTTTTACTTATTTTAAGGTTATATGTTGACAAAATTTATTTTTTGAAATTCATAAAAATTAAAAAAAAAAAATTTGTAGAAAAATGTATAAAATGTGTGATTTTTACATCTAAGTTTTGAAAATGTAATAAAAGGTTCCTCATAAGTAGTTTATCGTGTTACCAAAAATCTAAAAATATATTGACATTATCGTTTTTATAAACATGTTAAAGTTAAAATTTGGATGAAATTAAATATTCAAGTACAGAACAATTTTAGTTATTTTATCGTATATCAAAAATATAAATATAATTTATAATAATATTATAGTAAGTAGGTATATTATAATTGTAAAGGATTCACAATTTTACTGCTAAAATAATATTATAATTTAATATTATTATATTTTTATATTTTTATATTTTTATTTTAATATTATATATTATAGACATAGGTAAGTATATTGACTATAGTTTATAATGACACTACAAAATATTTAGATTAATTTTATGCTTTTTATACTAAATAGTAAGTACGATACGAGTATACGACTGTGTATAGTAAGTCAGTGTTTTTACTCAAAAGTTAATTACATTAATATATATATGGTATATCATATAAATATTATAAATGATATTCCAAAGAATTTCATTTCCTAAGCAATTATTAAATACAAAATTTACTCATACATTACATTGATTTACTCAATTACCTATTTACTGCAATAACCATAACGAGATTACACATTTTTACCTTTTTATACTTTTGAAAACACAATACAGTGTTGAGCACAACAAATATATTATATATTGCTGGTTTTAAAAAAATTCCAACAGTGCTCTATAATATGAATATCTATATAGTGATTTACTTACACTTCTAATTCTTAACTATAATTTACTATACTTTATTCCATTTATTATATTTTGTTGGTTGAAATATTAAACTGCGTAGTATAATTAATTTTTTAATGGTATCATTTTTCTATTTCAAAAATTATTCAAATAACATTAATTAATACGCATCACTACACATTCTGACATTCATAAAAATATAATTCGTTCTCAAAAATAAAGAAATAAAATATTCACATACTCTATATTATATACTCATAATAATTACGCAATACCTATGTCCTATACATATAATAAAAATATATTGTTTAAGCATAAAAAAAAATATAACATAAATTTCTAAATTTCCAAATATTAGAAATTTATTAGTTGTACAATAATAGTATAATACGATTAGTAAAAAAATAAAACAATAACATAAGTAATTCATCACGATTACGAGTAAAATTTCTATAAAAAAATTGTGTCTACATGTATTTTTAATATTTTTTTTATTGCTAGGTATAAGATTAACTTATGCATAATCTCGAATTAAATTTTCAAGCTTTATAACTTAGACCGAACATTTGTAAAATTACTAATATTACTATAAATTAAAAATATTCAAACGTTTTAACAGTGGAATATTTCAAATTTCTACAATTATTATTTTATGAAACAAAATATAAACATTTAAATTTTAATCGTGCATAAAAAAATTATTGTGACTTCTCATTAAACTCTTTTTTTAAATTTATACTTAATAAATAAATAATAAATCTTTTATCAATTTTAGATTTTAAACGGGGTGATGAATGCATTGATTTTACAATGATGTGTTTTTTTTGTGTCTGTGTTCACCATAAGTTGTCAAAATAATGCTTCAATTTAAAACTTCAGGTGTGGTTTCCGGTGGCAAAGTGAATATCCTTGGTGCATTTAAAGGTCAAAAGTAAGAAGTTTTCAACAATTTTCAAAATATTGGGAAAACCCACAAAAAAGTGATTTATAAAACAAAAAATACGAATAAAAAGATAATGAAGAAGTAAAAAAATATTTTAAACGATACAGACATAAGTCAACAATAAAAGGCCAAAGGATAAACTGAGCAAATGTATGGTGAGACTTGAACAGGTAATTTAAAAGGTCACTCACCAAATAAATACTGGTAAGCAAAAGATCGATAAGTCGCTCAAGACAACTATGAGACAGAGATAAAAAACCTTATATGCGTTAAATAATTTCAACATATTATATACTTAATAAATAATAGTTAATGGTGCGAATAACAGACAAAGAAAGATAGGGAGGTATATAGTTGTAAACTTGTAACAGAAAGTCTAAAATGTCTATATTAAGTTTTAAAAAATCAATTAATAAATTATTTTGTTACTACTTTATAAGTGTTTATACTTAATAGTTTATACTCGTATCTACAATCTACTAATCATTCAAATGTTAACATTGAATATACATATAATCATGTAATAATAAACTCTATACCGAAATACCGAATTAGTGAAGTCTGAAGTCACTTATATAATACAAATTACCTATATGGTATGAAATATTGCCACACGAGAATAGAAAAATAAAATATATCGGTACTATATAAAATTGTAACATATTATAACTTTTACCATTTCTGCGTTCTGCCAATCTAACTAACATCTTTGTATAGCCTTTAAAAGTCATAATTTGTTTGATCACAATTATAAGTATTTATTTACATATCAAATAAATGTAAAACTGTTTTTGTAGATTTTTATTATTAAAATATTCTCTTGAACATATCAAAAGTATAATAGTTAGGACAATGTTTTTAAACCAAATTTTTATATTACGGTGTAAGGTACATTTATACTTATAGTTAGGTACAAATTATTTTTACAACAATGTACAATTAATGAAATCATGAATCATAAAAATAATGTTTGTGTGTAATATGTATTATATATGCGTGTCTATGACAAATATTATTGTATAGCCATCGACATGCAACATGTTAATAAAAATAAATATTCACAATAGAACAATTTCAAATTTTATTACATACCTATTATCAGAATTTAATTATTTTGCTTTAAGTTCGGGTTATGCTGTTATAACATAATGAGCTATAAGTTATAACTATTTAAAAACAAGTTTAATTTTAATAACCTATAAACAGTAACTTTAAACATAAATGCCTTAAACCTATTAATTATTATTATTGAATTTGAATGATAGTGTAAGTTACCTATGCCATATCATTCAGAAACCCATGTAGTCATGTAGATATTTATTATAGATATACTATAAAATATTGGCTTTAATAAAATACCGTTTCATAGACGTACTTACAGATAGTGCCCAAAAAGCTTAACCTATTCCTGTAATGTCAGTTAATAGTCGTAGTGCCCTGACATTACCTGTAAGATCAGTTATAGAGTTTTATTTTTTGTAAATTATTTTAAATTAATAAAATATAATAATTTTTAAAATTATAACAATATGAAAATTTAATTTTTTTTTATAATTTTGAGAATATGATACAATGATTGTTAAAAACTTAAAATTGATAGATCAATTTATTAATTAAAATATTAGTATTATTAATAGGTAAAAATATTGTATCTTATTTATACTAAATCAACCTTTTTTTATCAGCTAACAGTTTCTCTAATATTTTATTTTTAGTGTTTACAATTATTACAACCTCACGATGAACAGTCATTGAGCTCTCATGTTAAACCCTCTCTAGAAACTCAAATGCATTGCCTCAAACGATATTGGTGTAGAGAGTCTACTAGAGACCTTTTACACTATAATATGTCACTAATAAGTAATAAACGAAATAAAAAAAAAATCACGTTGGTCTTATTATTGAATAGTGTCCATTCTCGCGTCACTCGAGTGAAAAAAATGTACTTCTCGTTTTTTACTTATTGTGTTAAATATATGACGTATTATATTCAATAAATAAATAAAAAAATTAAATCCAACTATAAAAGAATTGAGAAAAACCTAAATATATTATAATTTATGCTTCATAATATACGAGTAAATCTTTTATATTTGAACTGTTATAATGTATTATTTATTTTATTTATACAAATATTTTCTTTAAGCCTAAAGCAAATTTAATAAATACTGTATTTATCTAAAGGGCTCTATCAAAGTTTATTGTTTTCATTGTTAGAAAAACAAATTTGATATAAAATATTGGAAAAATATATTAATATTTTATCAGATTAAAAAAATATATATTATTACTATTCAGTATTCACATTATATGTTTATTATTTTTATAAACTTATACCAACAATATATAATATTATTAAAAAATATTGCAAGGAAAAGGTCATTCGAGGATACACATCACAAAGATAATATTATTTGCAATAATAAAAAGAATTTTCGTTCGTTTTATCATCTACAATCTACATTTTACACGATATGCCGGATAAACAATTCTAATAAATTGCCAGCTCTATATAATAGTATTAATAATAAATAGGTATCTAAGTAACGAAGTATTATAATATAGTAACGGATTGCTTTCGTTACGCTATTATAATACCATGAGACACCGGAAATAATAAAAATATTTAATAATTATTCGTAGATATAATAATTATATACCACCGACGAGTTACATATATAAATCATAATCAATTAATTATGTCACACACACGACAACAATATTACGAGGCGGCGGCCGCGCATAACACACAGGACTCGCCCTAGCGCAAACGATCGTACTCGGCTCGTATCGTACGACACGTCGTGGGCGTCTTTGGCGGGCGGTGCGTTTATGTCACGCGAACGCGCGCGCGCGCCAAAAACAGCCGACCTCCGCCGCCGCCGACTCGGATGGTTATTTTAATTACAACGCCGTCGCTGAAAGCCCAATAAAATATGATGGTAGGTTACGTCTTAGTCGCATATTTACATAATATCATTATAATATATACCTATTTTATAAACGCCTCGCGACGTAAAGTTGCAAAATTCACGGTGCGGATGTTGTCGTTATATTTTTTTCATAAATACATATATATATTAATATATTAAATGTTATTATACAAATAATTTTTTTTTTAAGATATGAAATTATGTTTGGACAGTTTGATAATGGACCAATAATTGCTTCGTACAGGTTGCCAGGGATGTTGAAGTCTTTCCTGCGGATTCGTTGAAGTTTGGGCAGTGGACGATGATATATTTGATATAGAGTATAGTTTGTATTGCGTGTTGGGCATAGGGGTGGATCTGTCTTGGCCACAAGGTGTTCGTGAGTGAGTTTTGTGTGACCAATTTTTAATCGATTAAGATTGATTTTTCCGCGTTTAGATCAGTGTATTTCGGCCAGGGTTCAACCGAGTTCTTAATTTCTCTTAATTTATTTTCCGTGGTCGTGTGCCATTTCGTGTTCCACAAATCAATGCAGTACCTAAGTATTTGTTTATATTTCTTTTGATATCCATATACAAGTGAAGAAAAGGAAATTATTTCACTGTCGGGACTATTAATTGCAGCATCTATAGCTGCTTTGTTTGTCGTCTCGTTTCCTTCTATATGTTGAAATGTCCTGGAGTATGGACTACCCATACTATATACCTATGAATCTAATGACTTTGTTAGTTTTGGAAAGAATTTTACTCATTTTTAGAGCTATAGTGTTAGTATTTTGGATTGACGATTAGTTAAGGCACTGAGTGATGAGTCTGTCGTTATATTATTGTTGGGCAGGTGCCTATATTTATTATTTAAAAATGTAATATTATTTAATGTTATTGTCTGCTGAGAGTATAATAATGTGACATTTCATTTTGCATTATACTGCACGTCATCTGCTGCAGGCGTCAGTATAATAATAATAATTATTTTACTTGGCCGTCATTGAGCATCAAACAATATAAACTACATATTATTATTGTTATAAATATTATGACGTATTATTATTGTGTGTACCCATATAATAATAGTATAATATCGTACAAAGTATTATAATATAGACCTATTGCGCGTTATTATTATGTCTTGTTACGCGCTCGTTTAGCGGTGCAGCGTCACGCGGAAAGCTGCAACTATCGCTGCACCGCCGTTGCAATACGTTGTCCGTTTATACAATGTCATATTATCGTGTATCGTCACGCAAAAACGCAACTGTGTAGGCATAAACGACAATAACAATATATAATAATACGATAAAAATAATATTAAATCGATGACTAGTGAGGTGCACATAAAATCCGAATATTCGAATTAATACCTATACGTATCTGCGGTCTGCGGATTATGCGGATTTCTAGATTTGTTTTTATTGCCTAGTATACGATAATATGACAATGGCAGTCAAAATAAGTCGGAAATAAGATATATTATGTTTTCGAAATTGTGTATAAATTGCATTTATTAAAATAAAAAAAAATGAATCATTGAACGGCAACATTGATTAGGATAATCCTAATTTTTTAAATCTGAATAATATGCCCATTATAGCAGTATTATCCATAACTGCCGCCGTTTCGTTAATCTTTCTTATTACCTATATATCTCAATATCTCATACCTTATACTTACTCCTATAGATAGGATATTTTATTATTAATATGTGATCCTGCGTTGAGTGATGTTCGAAAATATAATAATATATACGTATTATAATACCAAAAAATTATAATTACAGTTCTTAGACATTTTAGATTTTTATTATTAATCGATTAATTAATTGATCATGGAAAACTTAAAACATATAATATTGCATTTTTTCCACCCGTATAAAACGCATTACAGAGTTTCTTTTTTTTAGGCCGGTGTCACACTTGCGGATTTTCCGCAATATCGAAATTCATATATATTTAAATACTACTGAACACATTACAGCGGAATTTTCGCACGGAAAAAATAAAATCGCTACATGTCGCGATTTTTCCGCCGTGGAAAATCCGATGCGGATATTCCGCAAGTGTGACACCGGCCTTAAATAGATCAGTTCACAGTTGTATAATAATATTTCTGATTTCTATATTTTATTATTTTGACATTTAATCATTTAAATGTCTTTTCTTAATGCATCCACGGCGACTGGATAGAAAAAAATATCAGAGGTAGTAACTAACCAGTATTCATAGTAGGGGTGTACTATATACAGCTATATAATATGAATGCAACAAAAGTTATAATTCTTGCTAGTTATAGAAGTATAGAATTATCGTATTATACACATGTACGGACTTTAACAACAAATTAATTTATTTTTGGCTCATGAAGCTTCATGTTATAACATAGCTATTTTCGGTACGCTATATGCGTAATTCAATTAAACTGTTTTGGTCGTCATCATGAAACGATAGTACCTACATCATAAATTATATTATTATATTTCATTTTAAAACGACAAACAGCAACAGCTACAAACCTACAGCTGCTGTTATATTACAATAAAATTATACCTACTTTAATATAATAATATGATACAAATATTATATATTAGAAGCTTACACCCCTCTTTTAAAAGGCGTACGTCTTGAATTTCGTCACCGCACTATCCGACGTTATAATAGACGCATTGAAGTCACTATAGGTACCGGCACAGATGTACGATGTATATTATAATATAAAGTCATAGTTAATTCAAATACAGTTTTCTGTGTGTATACTATAATATAAACAATTAATATATTATTGAGTAAATTATATTATAATATATAGTACGTTGATCGTTGCCGAGATATAGTGATGCAATGTCGCTCCCGCCCATCAGTCCATCACAAATCATCAAAGGTCGGACGACAATGACGAAAAAAACCGCAGTTGCAATGACAGTCGGACAGCAGCGAGGCTATTATCGTTGACCATCGTTCGTAGATTACCTATCATTAATTATTTAATATTTATTATTACAATATTATATTAAATCTTATAATAATAAGTACACATGAATAATCGATATTATATTATGCATTACTGCATAAGTAATAAGTGTATATTATTTTGTACAGATGAAAACTTGTATCTCTATACATTTTGACGCATATGTAAATAGGTGATGTACCTACAGTATATAGCATATTATATATATATATATATATACATATATATAGGTACTGTGCTGCGATAAATTATAAAATGTATATTTATATATAAACTTGTCGAAGTCACACATTATGAGAAGTATTTATTAATCGTAAGAAAGCAAAAAATAATATCCACAAAAGCATATGCTAAAATTAGCATATAAATCGAAAATAAAGGTACCTCTATATTTATATTTTAACTATATACCTACAGAATATGATAAATTTTTAATAAACAAAATAGAAGGCAACACTTGTATGAGAGTTAACACTTCACATAATAACACGTCATACAGTCTTTAATTCTTTACATAATAATTTTGCACCTATACAATAAAGTACAAACTCATTTTATGCATATTCATACATACATGTACAAATAATTAATAACATACTTAAAACATTATATAGGTATGCTATGGATGTACACGAAAGTATTAGAATGCAAATAGATATTTGGTAACGTTTTTCCAACACAATAAAATTTAAATTCATAAAGCAGTACATTCTTGATTGAACTCTAGCTATAGTTTGAGATGGGCCATCGAAACGAATGAGTGTATATTTGATTAAAATAAAAAACCATGACAAATAATTATTTTTTGCATTATTTTTGCACTAAAAAATAAAACGGAAAACACGCTCTGCGCTGTAGTTATAGTTGTAACTTTATAGGCTATAGGTGAAAAGACGTCGAGTGTATCTATCGTCATTGAGTAGAACACTATAATAATGGTTATGTTATTAAATTCGAATATTGTCAGCCTATACATATTTCTATGAATAATTCATTATATATTTAAAATTATGTTGGTAGTCTACTTTACAATTAGAAATCGAAATACGGAATGATGAACTCTGATATATTATATAAGTATAGCTAGATATTAGATATTAGCAAATCATTGTGATTTTAACAGATTTTGTTAAAATAAAATTAGAACTTCAAATGCTAGTAAAAAACACTAAAGCCGGATAAGTAACAACTAACAATATAGATATCAATATATTTTTATTCCGTACAATCATTAGTATAGGCACATTTAATTCGCGTAGGTAACTGTTTATTTACAGTTGCATACAGTATAATACGACTATAATACGAGTACCTAGTAAACAATTTTATTCAAGTTCGAAGGAATTACCCGACCACTCGGTGTCAGTACTCCGCAGTGCTTCTAAAGACATCAATTTATCGTTAAGTAGTTTTCAGTTCTAAGAAACAGCTGTATATAATTTATCATTTATCACATCGACGTAGTAGGCTCAAGGTACTTACCTAATATTCTCTACAATTCCTGCAGATCAGCACGTCTTTCGATGTCATATCCATCTTCTATCTGCATGTATTGTCATATGTTTTTAAATGACGTATTACTTTGTTATTGCAATTCAGAAAAATAAAAGGTAGCACCGTCTTAAAAAGACGATAAAATACATATTTGTTATAAATAAAAAACGAATAAAACTGTAGATATTATATCTTAAATTTCTATCGAAATGTCATGTTACAAATCCTATACATAAGTACAACAATCTAAATATTTTGAATTTTTTTGAGCTATTTGTAGACATTCGAATTAGATGTTTATGATTAATGACTAATGTCGATAAAAAATTATTCAGAGAATAAAAAAATCTTTATCAATAATTTATACTACTTAAAAAAAACTAAAGATACATAAGCATACTTTTTTACAAGCTTTTGAAGTTCGAAATTTGACGAAATTTGTTAAAATTATTATTTAAATATAATTAATAAAATGCGTATAAAGTATCTACAGTAATTTTATATTATTTTATTATAGTACCTATAATAATAAATATTTAAGAACAGCTATAATAACAACTTATGAGAAACCGTTTACCTATTTAATTTCAACAAAAAATCGAATATGGGAAATGGTTATAAATATTTCAAAAAGAGACAAGATATTTTGAAAATGTCATTGAGAATAAAAAATAATAATTTTATTGACACTAGATATTTTTGAAATATCATAGGTTAATTAGTTTTTAATAATAACAAATTAAGAAAATCGTTTGATTTGTATTTAATTTTAAAATCTTAGATGTAAATGTTAAAAAATGTATGAGTTACAAAATAATTTCTATATTTTGTCAATTTTAACTTCAAATGTTTATAAAATATTATACGATGTTATATTTATATAATATTATTATGTATTTATTAAATAAATGATATATGTTTTTAATAATTTATGTTAATAATAATAATTATTATTTATAGTTATGAGAAATCCTGCGTTCGGATAATAGCAGGCTCTATTGTATACAATAAGCATCTACATAATTGAACACCGTATAAAATAGATGTATTCAATTTAAATTCAATGATACTCGTATATTCGAAAAACAAGTGAAGACCAACTGTAATCATGTATCACTTAATATATTACAAAATATTATAGTTATCCAAAGTATATCAACTAGATCTAATTTTTTAACAGAAACTACCTATTCTCAAAGTTGAAAATTGAAGAATTTTTATTGTCTCAAAAAGTTAAACTTTCCTACTAAACAAAAACATTTTTATTTTATTTTTTTTTTTTTAATACATCAATTGTAAACGAAATTGTCAATAAATAGCTGTAAATGAGTCAAAATATTTTAAAAATTATATCATTTATAGAAAATGATTATTTAGATTTGGTAATTTTTTCAATTACAATAAATTAAAGAAATTATATTTATTATTTTTTTGTCGAAAATTGGTTTAGTGTAAATATTATGTTTTTCCAGTTTTATTTAGATCATGTACCTACACACACAGGCACGTATTTTAAAATGTCTTATTGGGAGGAAGACAAACAAAAAGTTCAAATTAGCGTACATGATGAGGATTACAGAGAGCATAAAGAGGCTAATACTCTCAAATCTCATAAAAAAAAAAAAAATAAAAAAAAATAGATAATACGGTACCTCTTGGCCCTCCTTATATACGTCTCTGTACACACACACTTAACAAAAAATATCACTGTAAAATTGCTCTATTCAAAAAATTAAAATATATTGTAGGTAGTATTATAATAGGACGTAACACCCGTATAATGTTGTCTCCATCTTACACACACACGACATACGTATGACATAGACAAAACGCGTTTTCACAGTCTGAGTAGAACTCACTCAATTTTGGTTCTAGAGTAAATATAGGCCTATTATAAAATTGAATTGTGACAATATTTATGAGACGCTGCGTTTTTTCCATTATTTTCAATATAACCTTTAACTTTTAAAAATTTTAATTTTTTTTAAAAAAAAAAACTAAACATCTTGCACTCAGAAATATTGTCACAATTCAATTTTATAATAGGTATACTTACTCTAGAACCAAAATTGAGCGAGTTCTACTCAGACTGTCTGACTGCGTAAACACATGTGAGTGTTACGTCCTCTGAAGATAAAATAACAACAGTATAAATCAAAATCAATTCAAAAATATAATACAATCAAAATCTAGATTTTAAATAATAAAAGAAAGGATATTTCTAAAACATTTGCTTCATACAAAAATGAGGTTAAACGCGAATTTTTAAAAATAAATGTAATTTCATTAACTATATCAAGTTTAGCATTAAAAAACCCTGAATCAAATAATAAAAGTCTACTACTGTTAAGTGTCATCTTAATGATGATCACACTATAATATGAACAAATGTTTCTTTATTATAAGTTAAACATAATAGAATTATAATATTTATTTTGATTAAACCTGAGAGGTAGGTAGGTACCTACCATAATTGTCTACACCAATTACCGATAACCGTGTTTCCTATGTACGTAGGTACTATACATAAATAATATGTATATTATTAATTAATACTTTAAAAACTTAAAATATAATGGTTATCTCCATTCTCCGTACATTTCGTCATCCTTAAAACATGCATCCGTGTTGAATTTGGTCGCCAAATACTATAAGATTTAGCATAACGCCTCTAAACAAATTATATTTTTGGTTTTCTGATTTTGTGTAAAGATTCATCTTTATTACCAACATATCAACTTTACATAACTGTCCTACTCAGCGTTTCTCGTGTCAATTATTTCCACCATTTAACAGCAGTCAGCAGCATTTTATTAAAATTATTTTTCTTTTTTATCGAACGACCCAATTTTGATTTCCTTTTCATTATAGATCAAAAACTGCAAAAACCAAAAACCAAAAGCTCATAAATTTTTAATAGAGTGAATAACAAAAACAACGAAAAAGTTTTATAATGATGGATTATACATCAACTATTCACAAAAATACTAAATAACTAATAACTGGTAACATACGAATGAAAAAAAAATATCTTAATGTGCATATTTTCCAAATTATCAAAAAAATTAATAACTTGATTTTTCATTAGCTTAAAGAACCAGAAACAAGCTAATGTTATAAGAGATAATGTAGCGGATAATGCCGCAATATACTATACCATTAAAAAAAAAAACCCGTTTGGTAAGCGGTAACTATCGGACAAGTAGTTGCTCGGATCATTGAAATCGAATATTCTTTTTTTTTTTCACTTTTATTAATACATAAATAAATAGATATAAAACCAAACACCTAAAACAGATGACTCTGCAAATCCAAAGAGTACTAGGTACCTATTTTCATAACATTTTCTTCAATAGATTTAACGAGATTTGTGATGTCATTGATCATTCATTTGTTTTTGTGCTTTTGACTTTTTAATTTTATACACATAACAATTGAATATACTTTACTAACAAAAACTAACTTTTTTTGATTGGATATAATTTTAGACCAATATTTTGTATTTGGCTAAAACCTGATTAACTTAAGTATGTTAAAAATATATGAAGTTCTTAAAGACTACATTTTACTAAAAAAGATTTTGTTAAGTTTATTTTAAACATATTTTCATTTTCCATCTATAAATTACAAAATAATAAATGTCACTATAAATTTTATTGTGATTTGTAACTACACATACAATAATAATAAAGCAAAAGTTGCATTTGTAAAACAAATAATAAACGTCCAAATGTATATTATCAACAGCTATTATAATATTATAATGACTACCAACTACCAAGATTCTAAAAAGTCTAACTTATACAAATAAAAAACTCATAATATCTATTTATTAATTGTTTTATTAGAAATATAATTTGTGGTTAGGTAATAAGTATTTAAATTACCTAGTCAAAATATTTTATTGTATTATGAAATATAGTTTGTATTGAACATAAAAGGTATTTTTGAAATTGTATATAGCAAAACTAAAATTTAGAATTAGAATATTAAATAATATACCTAGGTACGAGAATTACAATTAGAACGAGATAGATTCTGTCTGCGTTTACTACCAAAATAGAGCCATCTTTTGCAAATTGTACAAACAAAGCTAATCAAAAATCGTCACAAAGCCTACTCTAAATACTTTTCCATTTTTTTTTTTTTTTTTTTGAAATAAAACTCCAAAATAAATTTTGAATTGTGAATGTAAAAAAAATAAAAATGAGATGATCAGAAAAAGACAAAAGTTAAAGAATATATTTTTCAGAAACTTCATGACAAATTAAAATTAATTTTCAGACATTTTATCAAAAAAAATAAACTAGGTAATACAACAAAATAATTACTATTCATGTAAACATTATACCTCGATATTTAAATTATACACGAATGATCATGTCTTATTAGTTACTACGCACACATTTACACACATTCGCTAGAAAATTACCTATACTAAACTCCTTAAAAATGTAAAGTTAGTATTGAAAAAAGAGGATTTAATTTAATTTAAGTAATAAGTCATCAATTACCGGTAATATTCAAAATAAATTTTAGTTATATTTTATGACAGTGAAGTGGATAATTTGTTTAAGTAGATTAATACTTTAAATTAATTGTTTCTTTTTTAGATTCTGAACGAAGTGATGAATGTATTGATTTTAAAATGATGTGTTTTTTTTTGTCTGTCACCACGTTTCGGAGCAATAAAAGTGCTTCGCTTTTAAAAAATGAGTCCTGTTTCTGATAGGAAAGTGAATCTAGTTGGTACCTTGGGGGGTCAAAAGTCAAAAATTTCCAATAGTTTTCAAAAGCGTCAGGAAAACCCTTAAAAAGTAACAGAAAAACGGGAATTTTTACGCAAAACCAGTTTTTGACAAAATCGATTTTTTATATGGTTGTAATTCAAAAAATTATCACTATAAATATTTGAAATTTTCACCAAACATTTATGTTAGAGTTATCTATATACAGTTAAATTTTCAAAAAATTTTTTGAGTTATTTATAGACCACTGAAATTTTAGATTTTTATGAGAATTTTTTTTGAAGTGTCGATAAAATTTTTTTGGCCCAATCAAAATACTTGAAAATTTAATACAAAGTTCCTCATAAGTTATTTTTATAGTGATTACAAAATTATAAGAATACATAGGCACAATTTTTTTTATAATAGCATTTGAATTTCAAATATTGACAAAAATTTGTCAAATTCCTGAATATTTGCAAATTATTTTGTAGGTATATTTCATAAAAATTTTTGTATAAGTAGTTAAGAGTTGAAAATTTAATACAAGGTTTTTCATAAGTTTAGCTTACAATAATTATAAAAGAACTTAAATTTTGGTGTATTCAGGCCATTGAAACATAAACCACCTTTTCACTAAGTTACTAACCACTGGAAATTATATCCTAGGCTGACAAATCATCTCCGTGCAATGGAATACAAAATTATAATTTTCGTACTAATTTTAAAATACAAATGACATGTAATATTTAATAGTATCTATATTTTATAGATTCAATACATTGACAGTGAAAGCAATGTAAAATACATTTAAATAATTACACTTCATATATATTCACTATCTACTATTTTAATTTTAAATGATAGTTAATAATTATTAATAAATATAAAACAAAAATGTCACTAAAAAAATTAATGGTTTTATAAAAATTAGTTGAATTTAAATTCAAATTATTGCATATGTATTCAAATGTTTAGTTTTTTATTGCTAAATTGTAAAAAAATTATATTTTTGCTTTAAAATTTCAATTGTTTTTATATTGATAATCCAATATTTTTAGTTTAGAACTATCTACTAGGATTATGTATCTTATAGACCAAAATTTATCATTAACTCATGAATTAAATATTTATAATAACTTGTTATATTCAAATTATTATTCTAAGATCAGTTACATAATTTACCCAAATGTAAAAAAATTCATTGTTAAGATAAGTAAGAGATAGCAAAATTAAAACTGATTTACAATAGTTAAATATTAATTTTATAAATAATAAATGAGCAGTTTATCATAAGTTCTATTGATTACTTTAAGCAATTCATAACTTTAATAGAACATACATTTCTTAAATGTAGTTTAAAATTATGTATCTTGGCTTAAATAGCTTCATTAACTATGTACTTTAAGAGCATGAATCACTAGATTTAATATGACAAATAATAAATTAATTTATTATAAAAGTTATATCGAAGACGTTTTTATAATATTTTATAAATAATAAATATTGGTAATACTTCAAATAACATGATATTTTGATTTTTACTAGTTTTATAATATTTCATTCTAGAATTTTATGATAAAACACACATAAACAATTGCAATAATATTAGGTGTGTAGTAGAATTCAAACACCATTTGTTCAAACATAAAACTAACAATTTTCACTTATAAATTATAATATACTAATAACTATTATATTATTTTTTAATTATGTTTTATTTTATCGATAACAATAATAAATAAAATCTAAAAAATATATAGTGGTGATAAAAAAAATATGAAAAAATATACTTTTAGATGGTAATTACTAATTTACTAACTATTGTGGATTATAGTATAAATAATGTATAATATTGTATGAAATAAACGATAATAAAGATACAAAATTAGTAGTACCTAATAGTGTTCTATTTAGTTTAAAGCAAACATTTATCAAAGGTTATTGATATTAATTGTTATATTTTAATTATAACGAAACAGTAAACATTTTATACCAGTTATGTCACTAAAATGTTCAGTGCACATTAGCACTATACACTATACAGGGTGATTGTAAATAGAATTTGTGACATTATGATACCAAAAAATTACCATAATATAGAACTACTGTTTAAGTGTTAACAGAAGTTTCACTGAATATATAAATAAAAAAAGGCTTTAAAATAATACTTTTAAATTTAAACATTAAATAATTTTCTAACTTTCAAATGAATGATTACGTAAACAATTTTTTAAACAAATTTAATCAGTAATATTTATAATCTATACAAAATAAATTTGTTCAAAACAACATTATAGGATAACCGATAGATGATATTAAATGTTTGAGTAGAAAGTTGTACAACTGCCAAGCCAGAAGTTAAGACTATAATATCATTTACCAATGATACCTCGTTGCAAATATACTTTAACTAGCTATATGCGAAACAAAATTCATTTGAACATTGATGATGTTTAAGTCGTATGTGTATCTGTAAAAAATAAAAAATTATATTTCAATGATAATTTACTATTTAATAAATTAAAATAATGATAAAAAAACAAATGTGATCATTGTTAGAAATTTTTTATAATGATATATTAAATATTATACAATTTTGATAAAATTTCAAAATAATATTTTTAATATCCAAAGTAATAAGTAATAACATATTATTATGTAATGTACCTATTCCAATCATGGGCGTAGGTAAAGGGGGCATTTTGGGTGTTCAAACACCCCCCGAAATTAAAGATAAAACAAATTTAAAGTATATACTGTGAATTAAATTTAATGTATATCTAGATCCAAACCTCTTCCAAAAATATTTCTTATCTAATGATAGCCCATGATTCCAATTCCATTACAAATAAAATTATAAGATCTAAATATTTTTTATTAAATATTTAAATGTTTACTTCTTATTAAAATACCTATTGTATTTTATAATTTTGTAAATTGTTGAACTCAATATAGTTTAATAGAGTGGTATTTTTAATATTTTAGATTCTGAGCCATGATGTATTTATTTTACAATAAAGAGGTTTTTTTTTCTCAAGTTTATGAGTATTTGATAAGCTGTTGATAAACTATTTAAAACATTATTATTATGCAATTCGTTAAAGCTGCACCTAACCAATATCTATTCTGCAAATTTTAAATTTTATTCAAGTAATTTTTTTTTCTATTAACTAACTGTTCATTAACTAACTAGTAATTATTATTGATTATCATATATTTTTTAATTTGTGTAAAAAATTTATAAGTATCTATCTATAAGTATTAAATGTATAAATAATAAATCTGTAGATAAATGATGTACTTATTAGTAAAGACTGGATTTATATGTTTTTACACATCGTTACTGGGTCTATACAGTCATATGAGAGTAAAAAATGTGGACGATTCGTTCAATTCTGAGTTCATAGAAAAAAGTTTTTTTTGCATATTTGAGAATATTTTATAGGTTAGAGAATATTAATTTCATTTAGCATAATATTTTAGAATATTTAGTAAATTGTAAGAAAAAATGTTTATTTATTATTAATTTTAATATTACGGTACCAGAAAAATTGCTTTTGAACATATTTTACACTTTTTTTATCATTGTCACAGAAAAAAAAAAAAAAAAACATATTATTATTTGTCAATTCTATAATAAAATTAAAATAATATTTCAAGTTTCTTTTTTATTCTTCAGAAATTAAATATTTGCCATTGCATACAACAAAGGAATATTGTTTTTTTATACATATATTATATACCTATATATGTATAGTAAATAATTGTTATTTTGAATGTTGAGGACTATTTTTGAATGTTGTAAAAAAAAATTGTAAAAATGCATATTAAAGTATATATTGATATTCATTGATTATTTTTGCATATTTTTAAGATTTGTAAATCCGGTCTTTGCTTACTAGTTATTAGTAAAATTAATAATAACTTATTACCTATTGTAACTTATTATTGTTATCTTTTACTAGTTTTATTGTTATTGCGTGTCTACTGATATTATTATCTAATATCTTATACTCATAATGTATTACTTTTACTAAAGCATTTTTCTAAAATGCAAATGAGTAAATCCCGAATATCTAAATAAATATAAAATAATATTTTTTTTTTTTTGAAGGTAAAAAACGTAATTACTGGTTGAATTAACATTTTTTCCAGGTAGCAAAGGGGTAGCCAGGTACAAGTAACCAGTGGAATTAACACGAAAAAAGAGTCGCATCCCAAACGGCTGTCGTCTATTGTTTGCTTATTTCCAAACGGCTCCCATCTATTGTTTGCTTATTTCCAAACGGCTCCCATAAAAAAAGGTCTAACAAACAGGTAAATACTTAAACGGCTCCCGTAGAGAAAAAATTAATTCGAAGCTCAGTCATGTACACTTAGCTTTTTAAAAGAACAAGAGCTCATTAGAAGACAAATTTTCATCTAGTGAAATAACACGTATGGATTATTAAAAAAAAAATGTCTAATGTATGATTTTTTTTTATATTTCTACTTGTACGTCATGCTTTTTTAAAAAAAATTTTAACACTAAAATTTAATATTATTTTAATGAAAAATTCACAATATATGATTTCTTTGTATAAGTTTTAAAATTTATTTAGTTTACTCCAACAAAAGTTTAACCACACTTCTTTTGAGACAGTTTTAAGTCTGTATGAAATGAAAATGAACTTGTAATGTAAAAAATCAGAGCCGTTTGACAATTTACCTGATCGTAAAACCTTTTTAACGGGAGCCGTTTGGAAATTGACCTTCTTGTAAAACGGGAGCCGAATGGGTTACGACCGAAAAAAAGGTCACAATCAATGGAATTTACACGGGCCTTCCTGTTTATACGCAATTCGTATGAAAAAGGGATCTTGGGGCGCAATTCGCTTGCACCGCTGTTTATAATCATTATAATAGTAGTCATCATGAGTCCCTTTTTATAAATGAACATACAAATTTCAAACACATACACATGGCTGTTAAAAAACATAGAGAGTCTTTCACAATTTCACATAACTAAGTAATGATAACTTTGAAGTTCAAAATTATATTCAATCCTCATCTGAACAATGTATTTAATTCATTTTAGGGTCAACAGATATTTATTAAATTAAATTGAATTAAAGTTCAAGAAACCATTTAGGTACCTAATATAACAGATTTTTGATGTAAAATTTGTTATGATTTTTAATATGTGTATCTGATCAAGCTGCAATGTTTATATACGCTATATTATTCTAAAAAATCACTGAAAAACTTTTTGTACCTAGTTTTAGAGATTATTGATATTTGACGTACCTATATAATAGGTAAAAAAACGACAAGGTGAAAAACGTTAATTTGAGTTATAAGTTATTAAAATAATCGCTGTCATAAACAATATTATTTTTAAATATAGGTAAAATATAGATATTTAAAAGTACGCTTGTTGAACTGAACTTTGTATTTATATTAATTTTTGCATTCTAGATTTTGATATTACGTACCCTACGTAGTTTTGATGAGCGAAGTCGTGACGATCATAATAGTAGGTACCCAATAGAGAACACAGATATCTTTCCTTGTAAGTAAAAACCTAGGTTTGCTTAGTTACAAGACTTTATGAATTTAACATTGTTGTTTATTTTTCATACCTACATTAGCAATTAGCATGTCTATGATAATTTTAATAGATTGTTATTTAAATTTGTAAAGACTACCAAAATGTAACATTGTTGATTTAACAAGTTAAAATATAATTTATGCTTATTTATTTTAATAATATTAAGTCAATTACGGTATACTATAAGTAGATTTTAATTTATTTTAGGCCGATGCTATACACGGCGTTCTCCTCCGCGTATACCGCGTCGTTTTCGTCGAGTTTAAAATGCGTTGGTTTATATCGGAGTAGCTATTACACGATGGACGTAATAGGTATTATGCCGCCGGAAAACGCCGGTCGGTTTGCGTTTTGTCGAGCGAACGCCGAAGTAATAAAATGGCGGCGTATTATTTCCGTCGTGTATAGCTACTCTGATATAAACCAACGCCTTTTCAATTCGACGGAAAACACCGCGGAATACGCAGCGTTCGAAACGCGGCGGAAAACGCCGTGTATGTAGCCTCGGCCTAAGTTTCGAAAAGCAAAATATTTAAAAACAGTTAAACTAGAAAAAGCCAATACCGTGTTATTTAATTGTTATCGCACACTGTTTATCCACTGCGATTTTCAAAAACAATACCTACAATGTCTCCGCCCTGACTTATTAACAAACGCAAAATTACAAATAATTATTATCAAATAAAATGTAGAGAAATGTACTTAATTAAAAGATAAGCCAAGTTTCAGGTCGAGAAATTATTTAAGAGACAGATAGGCAATTGACTTTTGGTCGTATTTACTTGTATCGCTCTCCTGTAAAATCGTAACCGAGTCGCCTGCCGTAGTAACTGGGTTAAGATTTTGGACAGCTGTCAATATAGGGAACGCGCAGACATAACATCGGTTATAATCCGCACACAAAGTCATTATAAATATGAAATATAATACTATTTTAATAATGAATATTATGCGGACAGGTCAAATTGAAGCGTATGGTTTGTGGCCAGCGGTTGGTTTTACGTCCGTGTGTTTCAGTTATCACTTATTATCAGTGTTAAGTCTCACAATTTTCAATAGGTATCAATATCGCTGAAAACGACGAGCTTAACTAGGGCACTATAGACAATAGGTATGCTAAGCCGCCATTTTGCGACTCATTTATCACATATTATAATATTATGGAACCACGAAGTTGCCGCGTTTATTTTATCATTGAAAAATCAGTCGCAAAATGGCGGTTTAGCATACCCGTATATTTAGTGCCTTAGCTTAACGTGGACCTTCACATTCTGATTTATGGATTATTGGATTTTTGGTTGCACTGATTTACCGAACTCGTTGTGTAGCACTGTAGCGGCGGTTTGTTTGTTGAGCAACGGCTGTAATGTTGTATACAACCATGATAGATAACCAAAGAATTCTGTGTACACAACGAACTACCGCTTTTTCACGTTCGTAGTTGACTAGTGACTAAAGACCATAAAACACGTGTTAATTTTTCTAACATTTTTCTATCGGCGCAGTGTCCTGTAATTGTATCGTATTCATATCTGACGCTGTTAAGCTGTTTTTTAATTGTATTTCCAATTAGTGTTCGTAACTTCTTACGAGTTGCCATATTTTTTCACCGCTTACGAAGTGAAATTTTGGTTATTATACTAACTCGTGAATTAATTTTAAAAAGATTAAGTAAAATGTCTTTCCCACTGAGTGATTCCTCGCTAAAATGCGGTTTGTGTTCAAATGTGTTAGGAGTGTATCCATACAGGTTTTATAATTTTTTTAATGATTGTATAAATGGTGTCAAAATAAACGAAGTGATGACTAACATGTTTCCTCATGGTGACGTAAGTAAATACAACATGAAAATATGCAAATAACTCGTGTTTCTGTTACTAAGTTTGTATATCATTTTTAGTACTCGCGAGATAATATGAATTCCGAATTAATTTGCCAGTGCTGTCATAAACAAGCTGTAGAAATGTACCAACGTGATACGAAATGGGTGGATTGCTTCAAACAGATGGAAGAGATAAAAGTAAAAATTGCATGTTATTTACCTACCTATGCATGTTGATTTTATAATCAATCTAACCCTATACAACTTACATAATATAGATTAATTAGATTAAAACTACTAAAATTATTAATGTTAGGTAATAGATATTTATAAAATATTTACCGTTTATGTTTAAACAAGGGACCGATTAAGTACCGTTGTTTTCCTGGACAGTGCAGTAACTACCCTCAGTGGTGCCCTTGGGGAATTTTATTTTGGCGCTTATTTTTGTTTTATTTCATAGGTTCCTATCCATAATTTTTATATTAATATAATAATATTAAATTTTTACGTGTTTTTTAAATAATCGAATCTTAAAACCAAGTTACAAATTTTTATTTAACTCAAATGCGCCCCTTACATTACTGCGCTCTTGGCAAGCGCCCATGTTGCGAACCTCTAGTTACGACACTGTTCCCGGAGCAATATATATTGATACCCCATATCAAGGAACTATAAAAATATAAATCTATTGCTGTAATCTATTCTTTAAATGTTATAATATATAGGTAAATGAGAATATTATAATGGTACTTTTTCTAAAACAAATAACACTGAATATTATAATGTATTCATTTTCCAGGTTTTGTAATTTTGAAATTAGATTATTTTATGATGTATGAATTATTATTATTATTATCATAATATAACATTAACCAATACAATTAAGGAACTATTAAGTACTCGTATCTATTACTTATGTATTTAATTTTATAATTATAATAACATCATAAAATATACCTATTATAAGTTTTATACCCATATACGCTAAACCCATAAGAGTTACTCAATGGTAAAAAAAAAAAAAAACAAAAACCAAAAAAAAATATTATACTTATAATGTATTCTTTTCAAATCAGAAATTACTGTTCAATAAAATATTGAAATTTATCATGAAAGAGTAAGTAACAAGGAGCAGAGTTAAAAAAAAAGTTAGTTAACATAATATATCTAATACAATAACTATCACTGACAAATATATCAACAAAAAATAATAATAACACAAATTGTATTAAAAATTATGCATATTAAGCATTATGAATGTTAGTGACACACGTTTAGAATTAATTTTTAATTTATAACACAACAAATCAAAAACATAGCATTCAAATTTCATAATTAATAATAAACACAAAAATTTAAAACATTAAATAAAATTAGTAAGAAAGTATTTTTGATCACTTTACAAAATCCTCTGACCCGCTAGGCACCTTGCTAAAGTAATCTTGTTTCATCGCTTACTTTGTACGTAATATTATTTAGTAAAGTACTTCTCATTGTCAGCACTCTTCAACTGTTCCAATTTTAAAACTTTAAATAAACAGTGATCCAAACATATATATGTATATTGAAATACATAACAGTACATATTAAAGTGCTATTTGATTTTTATGTTTATTTAAAATATATTTTTAAACATTATTTTACTTTTTTGGCCTATTGACTGTTATCTATCATTCTAAAGTAATAAAGTTGTATGCCTTACCTACCTTATATAACTAGATTTTTATTATCTGATCAAGTAAAACAATATTATAACAGCATAATTGAGATAGAAAATGTATTTGATTTTAATAGATTCTAATTAATTAAAAAACAACATTTATAATTATATTAGTAACAATTTTAAAGGTATACAAAATAGTAGGTAGTCAATTAATCAGATTTACTTGAAATGCTTAATATCAATATTAAGTACATTGCAAGCAAGACCTTACAACAATTGAACATAATCATGAAAATTAGTTGAATTAGATACAAAGATAAACTAATAAAAAAATAAATAAATAAATGTAAACTAATAAATTATATTAGTTTATACTTATAAACTAATGTATATTTAATATTTATAATAAAAACAACAATAAAAAATTTCAGTATTCATTTTTTTTCATTTAGTTTTTATTATTTTTTTCTAAGATATTGTTTTAAATTATAATAATATGAGAAAATGAATGAAGTCCCTTGAACATATATATATATGTATATATATATATTATTAATGGAAATGTAGCAGAATTCAGGCGCTTTAAAAAACTCATCACTGAAGAACATTAATATTTTAATAATAAAATAACATAATTACCATATTATTTTAAGATCATTAAAAGCTTAAAGTATATATATCAATAGTCAATACCTTTGTACTTATTCGAGTATACTAGTAAGAGTTAAACTTGTTGCTATCAATTTAATTAGTTACCATAGAAATCAACAACATAGATATATATAATAAACTAGATTGCTAACTGTTGTTATCGGTAATGGGAAAATTTGAAGCCACCAAGCCGGTAGTCCGCCATCTTTAAAAAGGGCAGCTGAACAATAATAACACAAGAGTACCATGTTATATTAATACATTATTTTAAATTATAATATATATTTTATGTTATTCATCTTGTTCCTTCAAGTTGGAAATTGTTGTTATTTAAATTAACTAAACATATTATTATAATAGTCAAATAACACAATACAATTACATCAATAATAAATAATAATAAAATTATAATTATAATTACAAATCACTATGTATTAAGATATTTAATTTAATTAGAAACAGTTTGATGAACAAGTCAGTTCTGTTCTTGGTCAAAACAATCCATCTTTGGCAACCATTGTAAAGTTCAAAGCTGGACATTAACGAATTAAAAGTTAAAATAAAGTTAAAACGTTAAGTTAATTTTAATTAAGTGAATTAACTCATTACTTTTTTTTGAAATTAACTTTTAACTTAATATGTTACTTTTTATTTAAGATTAACGTGTTAAATTCAAGTTAATTCTATTCAAAAATATTTAAATTAAGTTAATTGTATTCCAAACAATAATGCAAATTTGTTAATAGTATTTTTAGAAAAGTAGGTTTTTTGCTAGTGCACAAAAAAAAACTATCTAACAAACATTATTATGTGTCTGAAATTTTTTATTCTGAAAATTAGAAAATTTTAACTTTGAATTAAGTTAAGTTACTTTTTTTCAAAGTTAACGAAAAAATATGATTAACTTAACTTAACTTTATTATTTTAAAACAACTTAACGAGTTGAAAAAAATCTTTAACTTGCCCAGCCTTGGTAGAGTTGGACAAATACTTAAGTCTAAATCTATTAATGACAATTATTTAATGTTATATTCTAATTCATGTCTTATAATTAGTACAATTTAATTGACATTTTTTACATTATTTTTTTTTTTTTTAACTATTTTACAATTTTATAAAATTGAAATATATTATACTTTGACAGAACTAATTTGAACTAATTAAAATAATCTTCTATACAAATTATCAATTAATATTCTTTTGGTTATTTGTGTATTCTTATTATAAATTATTGAAATATACATATTGTGATATTTTCTATAAAAAGTTTGAATTACTATTCTTTTAAGTTAAATTTTTAATATTCTATACCATATTGTCCATATTAAGAACTATATAAATGAAATACCCTGACCCTGATTTTTTTATCGTTGTTCAATATATAAAGATTTTTCTATAATTTATTTTATTTATTTATTCATCTAGTAAACTTATAATAAGAGTAATCATCATATTGGAAATTATATGAGCTCTATTAAAATTGGCAGGTTCCAATGTACAATATTACAATAATAATTACAATATTTCTACTGGTTTCTTCACTGTATCTAAAATACTAAGTGTTGAATGAATTATTAGTTACATTTTAGTGCCATTTTTTATTATTTGATTTTATATGTATATTATAATATATAAAAATGCAAATATAAATTGTAATGTAATCACATCTATGCTGTTGAATAAAACAAAATTGATTCACTAAAATTTGATGAACTAATCAAAATATTGAATCATATTTTAGGGACCATTTGCTCACTTTTCATTCATTCAAATTGATTCATTTTAATGAGCTAAATCACATGAATTAGTTCACCAAAATGAATTGAAAGTACTCAATACTCATCACTAATATTAGTAATATTGTTGGTGCCCTTTTAAAGATGGCGGCTTGAATAGTATCTGACTTCACTTTTTTATCACAGTTAGCAATCTAGTTTATTATCTATATCTGTGATCAACAATGAATGTAATATTTTGATAAACGATTAACATGCGTATCTTCTATTTTTATGATTTTAAAATGTCCCAAGTATAATTATATGATCAATTATTCTCTTTATTTTATCAATATAATGTTATAATTAGGGCCCAGATTTCAATGCAAAGTGCTTCTTTTTTTTAATTGACCTTAAACAATGCTTTCCATGTACATAACTAATTTCATGCAATGGGTGCTTTAAAGCTGAAACTTTAATTTTGCATATTTAAAATTTTTTCATTTAATAGATTTATTGGGTTTTCTCATACACATTGTCAACTACTAGATTCAATTTTTATCTTATCTTTTTATCGACTATAGAAATTTATTATTTTTTTTAATAAGATAATTATTATATAATATTATAAATTACTAAATTGTATAATAAAAAAATGTTTAAGTCATTTTTGTGGTAAAATGAATTTTTTAAGGGTATTCTTGCCTATTTTTTTAGAGCATATTTGTTTGGTTTTAAGGGCAATTAAATCCAGGCACTATTTATAATTATGATATCAATTTCATTGAAACAGGTGGTTTGTTTAAGTTAAATATAGCATAAGTTAGAGTTGTATATGTAAACAATTTTAAATATCTAGTTAAGTGGATACTACTAGGATACCTAGATACTTAAACCCTATGTGGTGTTGTATGATTTTCATAACTTTTGTGTTGTAGATTTCAAACATAATTATATAATAATAAGTCTACTATGAAATTCATATGGAATTTTGTAAGCTTTTTTTATTGAAATTTAAATCCTAAGATATATTATTCTTATATAAAATTTTATAGTTTTTAAATGTTTATAATTTATTTAAAATTTGAGTATAATTATAGCCTACGAGATGGCATAGATAATATTATTAACTTAAATAACTTCTAATATTAAAATAAATAACACAAAATTGAATAGACTGAATAAACTTTTTGTATGCTAAACGTTTGTGAATAATTAAAGTAAGACAGAAAAACACTTTTTGGTTGGTATAGTATTGTATTAATTAATAGGAACACTAGTAATAAGATATTATGAAGTTTTGACCAAGCAACTAAAATGTTGATGTATAATATGTGTAAAATTTAACTTTTATTAAAAATAAACTAGTTTAGTTACGTTTAAATATTTTATTTGGATGAAATGTATTAGTTGCAATACATCTTAAAATAAGTTTTAAAAGATATTAAAACTAACATTCATATTTAAATGCTAAGTTCAAATTTAACATAAAAACAAAGGGAGAATGTAGAAAAAGAAGATTTTATTAAAAATAATACAACTTAGTTTGAAACAAAATATATATCAGTTATTGAGGTTATACAAAAATTTAACCATTTTATAGAATAAAAATAATAATTGTTTAGTATTTACCTACATATTATTTTCATTGACAAATGATAACCGTACATATCAATATCACATTAGGTGATAGGTATGAGTCATACCTCTAACATAATATAATTTTGAATTGTTTTTAGACTAATAAATAATTTTAAATAAGTAATAAACATAATTTTCAATTACATCTTTCATTTAATGAAAAGATATTTTATTGTATTATAATAAGATCTAACAATAAGCGTTGATAATAAATTAATGAAATATTAAATTTCTGAACTATTAATCAATATTATTTTTTGTATTGACAAAAAACACTGTGTGTATTATAATTATTATCAACTATTATCTAAATTCTAATATAATCTTACTAGTATGTAAATACAAAATACCTAACACTTTCTCAGTAGGTGAGTACTTACCTAATTTTACATTTATGTCATTTTTTTCACAATAACCCAGTTAGCATCCCTATATAAACATGTAAATATATAATGATAATAATAATAATAATAATTTATACTTTTTAATATTAATACATAATATTTTAAAAAAAAAATCTTATTTTTTAAACATCTACCTAGGTAACTGATTATTATGTTTATTATTTAGAATCAATTTCCTCATTTAAGAGGAAGAAACGATTTTGATTATTTTCTAAGCTCAACAGCTCGTCCATCAAATTTCTTTATGGTTAGAAATCAATGTCGGCCAACTTTTCCTCCAATAACTTTTACTGAGAATCAAGATCAGCCAACTTCTTCATCAGCGCCGTCGACATCTTTTACTAGAAATCAAGATCAGCCAACTTCTTCATCAGCGCCTTCGAGATCTTTAACTGGGAATCAATATCGGCCAACTTTGCCTTCAACATCTATTACTAGGAATAAATATCAGCCAACTTCTTCATCAGCGCCGTCGACATCTTTTACTAGAAATCAAGATCAGCCAACTTCTTCATCAGCGCCGTCGACATCTTTTACTAGAAATCAAGATCAGCCAACTTCTTCATCAGCGCCGTCGACATCTTTTACTAAAAATCAAACTTCATCAGCGCCGTCCACAATTGTTAGTGGAAGTATACATAATGAAGATAACTCAGATAATCTCTCCAATTCATTAGGATCGTCAACAGTTGTTAGTGAAAATGAAAATAATGCAGAATACTCTTCTATGATGATGGCCTCTACTCATAATACTTGTATTGATATTATGAGTAATCGGGTATACTCTAAAGCAGGAGCCTATTACTCTTGTATTATGCCATCATGTAGATTATTCTTTAAAACTTTTCATAAACTCAAAATGCATTACCGTCATCATCGTAATGTTAATGGATTAATGTGCTGGACATGTTTACAAATATATCCAAACAAGAGTGAACTGCGGAAACATAAGTTTCAGGATTCGTGTAAGTTTCCTGGTATGTTTGTTTGTGTTTTATGCAACAAATCATTTAATGACCTCCAGAGTATAAGTCATCATAAATATATTAAGCACATTAATAATTAACAAAAAAAAAATATATATATATCTTAAACTATAAGTACAACTGTGAACTGATAACTTTTAACATTTTAATTATTATGTTATAACAAAGCAGTGTAAATTAGTCATTTCCTTCAACTAATTCAAATTAATTTACTTTTATGTTAAATATAAAAAATAATGAAGTTAGATTTATATCTAAACTGATCTCTTTTTCTGAGATTTTCTAAATTACTAACTTAGTTAAGTTAGTTAGTTTAAAATAATAAATTAA